>UYWX01020514.1:6907-22195 GCA_900622495.1 Hydatigera taeniaeformis | reverse complement strand
CTCTCTCTCTCTCTCTCTCTCTCCCAGTGTATGTACGTATGTGCGGTTGTGACCGGTGATCAAAGAATAATGCCGCTTCATGATGAGTGCCACGATGTGGACACGCACGCCTTTCATACTCTCGCCCTAAATAAACACTCACAAAATTCATGCGTCACGATTTAAAACAACTTAATGGCTGCACAGAGAACTCACACAACGGCTGCCGACTTCAATTACATACTTGATAAATTAATGTTCATCTTACTTTAAAGGCTCTGTATGCTTCTGACCTACAGATGATTCATTGACAATGCAGTGCGATCTATTTAAAGTTCAGCAGATTAAAACGCCAAACAAGTCTTGTATCACATAAACAAGTGGTGTAATGAGGAGGTGGGAGCAAGGCCCACTTTCCCCATATTCTTTTTTTGTTGCGCCAATAATTGTGAGGGAAGAAGGTTTGCCCCACCGACTTCCGTTGAGAGGCGTTGTGCTGAGATTGTAAAATCTCACTAGGGCGAGTCGTCTCTCCCTCCCTCGCTCTCGCTGACACACTCACTCCCTCTCGCTCCCTCTCTACATATGCCGATTATGGCACATTTTATGCGCTCAATTTTTACTGTCGGTCGTAGAATAATGGCCACATGAAGTCTGTTGTTTTACAACTTAATAACGCCGCTTTCTTTCATTTCAGATTGCCACTGAACATGCCCTGGCCATTAATACGGTGCCGTGTTGTTTAATGTCCTGTCGGAGTTCTATTTCATGCATTCTGTCCGTAAATGCAAGAGGTAAAGCTTAAATTCAACATTTTATTTGTATTCTGGCGTGCGATTTATTTACGTCGAATATGGTTTCCATGCCCATCTCTGATTGGAAGGCAAAAGACGTTTCTAAATTTTGCACTTTTTGACGTTTAAAATAACCTACTTTTAGTCGGCTTCTAAATTACTAAAACCACTCGCCTAATTTTATTGTCACGCCTGTGAATTTATGAAAAACATATTAATGTCTCGTCCTTGCCAAAGTGATAAAGCAATATTTCACTAACTGAAGCGCCATGTCAGTTTTGGCAGGAAAGAGGGCGTCCTTCAAACCCTAGCGGGACTGTGCAAAGATGTCGGAAGGCAGCAATTCACGAGAACACGATGCCACCTTGAGGCCTATTTTTTGCTCCACCAGACAAACCCCTTTTTAGCAAAAATCTAACTTTTTAAACCTCTTATTTTACTTCGTTGATTTACGCTATCAACCCAAACAATGGGCAAGCAGATTTGGGATTTTTCGGGTACGCCACATTTTTCCTTTACTCTCCTTTTAGTACTGTGGACCTGCGACTCCAACCAACTTTATCCCTTGGAAATAAGTTTTATTAATAACCACCACAAAACAGTCATTCATCTCTTTTCCTCAAAACAGTTGGCAGCAGTATTGCTTGCTTTTATTTGAAATTTACTTCTAAGCTACATACTCATTAAATAACTACTTTGGATTAATCAGGCACATTGAGTAGCGGCATTTTCAAACACCTTCAAAGCTGATCGTGGTGAAGGACTCCGGGCTTTGTTCACACCTTTAAAATGTCCCTTGAGCAGAATTTATTTAATTATTCATAAGTTCCAGATTATTTGTACCATTAAGGTACCAATAACCGACGCTGTCATTTTTAGCATTCAAGAAAAGTAGAGTCGATGAATGGCGGAGTAAAATAGCATGCGTCCATTGCCTTACTTAAATAAATCCTTCTTAAAGGAGACCAACTACACCCGCTTAAACGCAGTTGCTTAAATTTGTCCCCGAAGGGTAGTAGGAGTAGTAGTTATTTTAGCATTAGCCCGCCTAGACCACTTCAGCGAATTAAACAGGGCAAAGGTAAAGGTAAAATTGCTTACTTTTAATTTTGCATAATTCTGAGGAGTTTCATGGACTGATCGCAGCTGGTCAGATGGGTTAGGGTCTGCATTTTTGTATTTTTTTATTTCACAAGTTCAAAAATAACGTATAATATTTTGTTTTTTAAACAAGTTATTTGTATGTAAATTCCTTGCCGAATTATCTCGCCCTCATTGCTGGAATGTCTTGAACCATGGACGCAGCAGGATCGGATTGCGTGCGCTCCCTGTGCGAAGGGCACTCCACTGACCTGATTGGCTGCTGTAACCTATAAAATGTGGATTGGGCGGTCTAATGACGCTTTTTGCTATCCTGCTCGCCTGCTTGCACGCGCATACACACACATACCCACAGCCACCCATCGGCGTCTCACGTGTTCTCTCTCCATCTCTCGCTGTCTTTCTCGCCGTCTCTCTCATTTCCCGCACATACACATCCTCGTCCGAAAGAGAAGTCTTTGCCGCAATTTTAAATACTAATTAAAGAGGGATAGCACAAAGAAGTATATTATCAAAAAAATGCCAATTCTACCTATTATCTGGACTCTCATCTCTTTCTTTCGATGTTCTGCTATGCCTCAGGCTCTTCAACAACCCCTCAATTCCACGCAGTTGGATCCAATTCGACAGGTACGTTCGTATCAAGCACTAATTACTTAATCTGATATTCTTGCTGATGTTTGAGAAATCGTTAGCAATGGGTATTGAAACCTCGTCTGGCCATATTTGCGGTTTAAGAAAATTTTGTCAAAATATGCCTATTGGCCCAGCTACAAAACGCGCGCAGACTCTAAATGGACTGGGGTTTATGCAAGTAATGAAGTGTCTGTGTACACTGGTTGTCTGGTCTGGAGTGTGATTTATTTTTTGATGTTTGGTGAACCCACACACAGACGTACACATTCACACCTAAGGTCGACCGAAATTGCAGTCCTCTCTGCCTGATTCTCGTCATCTCCCAATCTCACGCATACATACATATGTTTGCATAAGCACACACATGGTTCCTCTTTCATCCATCAAAGCCGAACACGCCGCTGTGAGCTCTCATTTTGCCAGTCGTACTACGCACAAGCTTGCACACCTTCCATATGTGTTCACCTGTGAGCTCTCCTTTCGTCGCGGCGCGCTGTGTCTCAGTTATTCAACGCCCCCTTAGAGCAAAGGGACTTGTTCAAGTTTCACTCGATGCAAGCAGTTCCAGACTTGACACTGTGCGAGGTGATTTTACTTGTGAATTTTCCGGTTTTGTACAAGGCGTAGAGGCATAAATTTTATGACTTGCAAACACATACACATGGAGTAGTTTTGTTCTGCTTTTTATGGACACACACACACACACCTACTTGCACAAGGCGCACATCAAAGCGAAAACGTCATTTAGCGCACACACATAAAACTGTATCGACACCCAGCCACGCACACTAGCACGTACAGTCCCTTGTTGAGAAGGCACAATGTCGATTTTGGGTGCCGACGGCGGCCACTCTGAGGCAACAGGCCCCGTCACCACTCAAGTTGCTCTGACGCATGTCACGTGGATGACTGTCATGCACACATACATACGCACACACACATCAAAGCCACATCTAATCTACCGCTGCATCTGTAGGCAGGATGATTTCGAGCTCTACTCTAAGTAATTGTCCTCTCTCCTCCCCTCTCACTCTCCTTCCTCGACCTTGAAGTACGGTGCGCAGGTGTGTGTGCGTGAACAGACGCGGGCTTTTTTTAGCGGAAATGAAAACGTGCGTGCATGCGTGTGTCATGATGGAGAATAAGAGAGAAACAGAGAGCGACTAAAACTGAGGCACAGATACCGACAGTCTCTGTGATGTGTGTGCGTGCGTGTGGGTGTGTTTATAACTACCTCCAAATATGTTTGCGCTTTGTTTATTGGGCGACACAAGGCATAAACATTAAAGAGAAGCCGCCAACACACACACACACACGATACCACATTTGTGTGAGAGGAGGGGGAGTTGTGTGTTTGCGCGCGTGCGTGAGTGTGGAATTTAAACGAGGCGGTGGCGGCTGCGGCGGTTAAATCAAAGCGATTGTTATTTTAATGAACACCTCGTCGCGAGTGTACACGCACGTACAGGCGAAAACTGCAATCATGATGCAGCGTTGTTCTTGGTATTGTCGCTGGTTTGCTTGTCGGTGTCACTATCGTCAGTGTTTCTGCGGCTAATGCCGACCTCTACCCAGTAACCATGACGAATTAATCACTGTTTAGGTTTGCGACCGTATCAGCAGATTTGGTGTTGCTGCATGATCACCACCAGTGTTCAATCTGATTGGCTGACGCTACTTGTAAAATCATTTTCTACACTTTCGCCCAATGAGCTGACACTTGATCCAAATGAATAGTTGCCACCTTGACTCGTTGACATCGATGATGCTGTTCAGTGCTATGTGAATGTGCATATTAGCTGCAAATTCCAGAAACGGGGCGCTAACTCACTTTAAGAAATGGATCCGAAGGATCAGACATGTCCCTTTCTGCTTAGTCTTTTACCACTTCATTTAGTGGCTCCTTTCGTTTTTAATCAGATGAGAACAGAACAATGTCGGTCTAAACCGAGGTCACATCTTTGTTTTTATGTACACTGCTTTAAGATTTGAATTGTTTCACAATTTTTAAATAATTCATGAACTTTGAGAAAGTCCAATATAGGTGTCCTATTTTTTTCTTTTGTTAAACTTCAAATACTACATTGCCACATCTTTCTTCTCAACGAAAAGTGGCATCTGCCTACACCCTCCCTAATAGCTGCATGAATAGCACTTAGCGCGCATTAGCAGTCGTCATCCAACCAACGTCTGTTCCTATAGCTATTTTTAAATATGCCTGGAAGTAAATAGCATCACAGTTTTATGAGAGTTTTCTTCGTTTGAAGGAGATACTGTCTGTGAGCTGAGCAATTATGCTATTTTTCTTGAGTTTATGACTGAGCTAGTTTTATTTACATTTTCCAAATTCGTAAAACCGTAGGAAACCTGCCCTAGCCCAAATGAAGAGTTGGTTTCCACCCTGAACGGGCCATTGAGATGCTGCAATAAGTGTCCACCGGGCGAGGGCATGCTTCAGCTCTGCACTAATCAAACACAGACTGTCTGCAGACCCTGTCAAGAGGGCTCCGAGTTCTCCTTGGAGGCCTCCGCGACAGCCAAATGTATGCAGTGCAAGCAGTGTCAGGAGGTAACGTGTTTACTACTATCTAATTGAGGGAACTAAAACACAATTTCGAAAACATCATTAGCCTTTTGAAAGCGAGCATTTCCGTTGTCAAATTTGTAATCGTTTACTAGATTCACTTCGATCCTTGATTACAGCTTCAAGTGTGCTTGGAAGGAATGTTTTCTTTATGATTTTTCAATAAGAGCATGTTAGCTCTCCATTTAATTTTTTGGCAAATCTAAAAATACAAGTTAAGCAAATGACTTGAGTCTTGAGCAAAACTGATCAAGTTTTGCTTTGCTCATTTGCATTTTGTGATGACGTTCAATTCACTATTATACTTGAACCAAAGGTATCCAGTAGACATATATTTTATCGCGTCGCTAAAGACCGACGAAGCGATCTTTGCAATGTTAGAAATGATTGAGTTCATGCGTTTTGGGAACAGGACTAGTATCTGAAACCATTTCGTATCTAACTTATCAGTGAATTACTAGTCCCAAGTCCTTTACTTTGAGAGCTTGAAAAATTAAATCGATTAAGTAGAGGCAACGTAAGCTGCATCACTTTTGTCTCGTTTAGTTGCATCCCTTTGCCAAGGTTCGCAAACACTGCACACCCACATCGGACGCCGTCTGTGAGTGTGTTTCAGGCTACTTCTTCATTGAAGCCCATTCCACCTGCCAGAGTTGTACTAAATGTCCTCCTGGCCAAGGCGCTGAGAAGTACGCTTTCTATACCAAAATAAATCGTCTACTGTCAAACGTTTTTAGTAGAAAGTTTAATTGAACTTTGTTTTAAAGGCCCTGTGAATGGAACAAGAACAGCGTGTGCAAGCCTTGTGCTGAGGGCACCTGGTCGTCGACGGACTCTGCAACGGACAGGTGCCAGACCTGTAGGAAATGCAAACCCGGACAAATCGAAATGCGACCTTGTACTGCCACTCAGAATACTCTCTGCTGTCCTCTGCACAACCCCAACTGCCAAGACACATTTGAAGAGGAAGAATTTGATGGTATGTTCAAATTGGTCTCTTGCTATACATTATTTGGTTTTACATCAGTTTCAATAAAAAAACTTTTGCGATCGTTCCTTTTTGTTATTCTTGATATCGAACCCATTCATCATAACCTTTGGCCATGAACATCTTTCTTTCTCGTGTACTTCAAGTCTTACGTTTGGTTATCTCACATTAACTGTGCATTCAAAATTCAAGTGTATCAGAACAATTCACAGCGGTGAAATTTTTAAATGGAACATGCAAAGTAAACTAGATTTAGAGGTAATTTACCAGACAGATGATTTGGTTTGCATATCGATGTGAAAGTGACCTATTAAGATCAACTTTCCATTAACTGACGATGAATTGCACACTTGTTTGAGTGAAGGATGGTGCAAGGGCATTCGAAAATACCATTCGTTTCAGCTTCCCCTCATCTATGGGATATCGTAAATACCTTAGAGACTAGTCCCTGCGCACTAGCGCAAACGCAAGAGCCCGAGATAGAGAGGCGTTCACTTAGCATGAAAATTATGGCCTCAGACAACTTCAAACACCCCTGCTTCTGCATTCGCACACACGTACGCATACACGCAGCCTCGCTCTTTGGCTCTTGAGCTGCGCAATAAAATATTACAAATGTGTCTGTGTGTATGTGTGTGTGTGTGTAGAAAGTCACAACTACAAACACGACTACGACTTGTGGCACACACCGCACCGACCGCGAGCTTTGATCTAGCCGACAGCTGCCGACGCCGTTGTCCCGCAAAATATGTTGCATCCACTACCGCACTGCACTGTGCCGGTTATTTGGGTGTCTGCGTGTGTTTGGATCTTTAGGCTTTAAGATTGGGGTCTGTACACCACTGCTGCCTCCCAGTGGTAAGTGGCCTTCCGAAAGCAGCATCACTCATGCAGTGAGTTCAATCTGACAGGGTAGTCATTGGGGTAGATGGTCGAAAGGGTGTGCCAATCTGGTGTTTAATGGTTTCCAGTGCGCATTCTTGAGATTTGCAGCATCTATTTTTCGTTTATTTTGGGCTATACCCTCGTCTGTTAGTCCTAAATGCCTACGTGTATTTGGTAGGAACAGTAGCAGAGCTCACAGTTCACCGAAAATAAGGCAAATTCGTATCCAGATCGAAATTGGCTACGAAGTGAGCGCCCCCAGCTGTGGCTCTGTGTAATCTTCTACCCACTCACAACTGCTCTTCATGTGACTGAACCAGCTTTTATGCTGTATAAATTGTGTGAATTATTTGGAAGGTAGGGACAAAATCCCTCCACACGTTAAGTGATGACAGTGTTACGTAAACTCGATACTTCCAAGTGCCTAACCGTCACGCAGGTTTAAAGTGATCCATCCGGTCAACGAGGGATTCAACCAACTTAATCTCTTCCTACTTTCCTTCGCCCTTTTTGGAGTGCTCAATGTTTTCGGAGTAATATTAAGTGCTGCATGTTAGATTAAATCTGGTCTCAACATAACCAAACAAATGCTTTTCTTCAGTTTGCAGCTGAGTAAATGCGTAGGTAGAGCTTCGCTAAAGTCTTCGGAATTGTCAATTAAGTACTAAGCCTATGTCATTTAGTGTTCGGTGGATAGTTGGATGGAAGTGTGGTCTCACCTCATGCCTGCATACATTCTATGCGTTTGCTTTATTTTGCAGTTGCCCTCAGAAAGTAATGTTTCTGCTTACAGTAATGCTCACCTATTTCGAACTCAATAATTAGCAAAATAAAATGAGTTTTTTAAGTACTGATCATGGTGAGGGAGAATTTTACGTAGAGGTGTCACAGAGGATGCAGCAGCGTCCAAGATTCACACCTATTGTGCCTCAGCAAGACAATCTGATCATTTGTCCAAATCATCTGTACGCATTCCTACAGGTCTGAAGGTATAGTCTGATTGAAAACTAAGTCAGCATAAATCAGTCGCTCCCCTCCCCCACCTCCCCCACCTCCTCTACCCGTCTAACCCACTAGACACGCGCGCACACATGCGGAATCGTCGAGGGGAGCGTGATTTAGCAAAGCCAATGTCCGGAGTCAATTTTTTCTCTTTGCATCACAACCAGATCCTGTTTACTCTCACTCTAATCTTTCATCGCGTTTTTTTGTGTTTGAACTGGGCCAGCTTGATTAGGGACATAATTCCACATTCTTAAACTATAAGTGCCTTTCGTCTGCTACCTTGCTAATTCCATTCACCTTAATATTTATCTAACTTTTCTGGAGATGGTGTAGGAACTTTCACCACCTAAAGTTAGTCCAGGTAATAAGAGTCAAGTCCATATCGGTGTGCGTTTATGTCTGTGTGCTTTCATACTTAGGAGAAAGCGGTCTTTGGAGGTGATGTAATTTTTTTTTCGCACAAACACACGCACTTTGTCTAGACAAAACAGCAAAACAATTAGGCTGAACATAGTGAGAGAGTGCCAGCCCAAACACATGAGAGTGTTTTGAACAACATAAGAAAAACATCTCCTCGACAAAAGTAGGAGCGAAGATGTCGGATGCATCAGGGTCATTACCAATGACATCAGTTTGGTGTCAATTAGTCTCCGTCATACTGACAACTGGGAGGAACTGTCGCGCCTACTTAGTGCACATTTGCGCTAATTGCACCGCTGTCTCCTCCTTAAATTTACGACGTACTTAAAATTAATCCTTTCGGTGAAATTTAAGCATATTTCTTCTCGGGTAGTAAGACCTGTGTTCCTATCTTTGAAAAGAAAGCATTATAGTAAGATTTAGCTTAAATTTGCATCCGCTTTTTGAACATTTAAAGGCGTATATCTCCTAATGCTGGAGCTTAAATCAGACAATCTCTACCGAACGATCAATGTGTGCCACAATGAAACAGACTGGATCAAGTGAAATTGCGAATGTTTAGAGAAGATCATTGTGAAAACCGATTTTGTCACGAACGTTGATTTTGATGTAGCCAAAGCATAATAAACATGGCAGAATGTTAAAGGGTCAGAAGGTCATCCACCTAAATGACCTTGTAACAATTATAGTTTTCACATTTGGTGATCATAGTCACATCAGCCATAACTGCACAAGCATTGCCACCACCACCACCACCACCACCTCCAGAGAGGACTATCAAAGGATTTTCCCGGCGCAGAACTTGATTGGCTGACGCGAGGGCCAATGGCAATGCGGAAGGTTGCTGTGACTGAAGACGCACAGCATGCTGTGATGCGGTGTCACTTTAGTGCCTCAGTGTCACTAGTGCATAAAATGCCACCTCTTAAGCAGCAGTCAGAGGGTCAGTTGGGTTTTTACCAAATGCGTACAGGCACTGAAACGGTCCCAAATGGCCTTGCTTCGAATTGGATCTCTTTCTCTGAAAAGGGCATCTCTCACGACCTTAATGGAACACTAGACTCCATGAATATCAAGACGGCTTTTCGCGTTGAGGGTGAGTTACCATGGTTGGGTACTCTGGTGTTGGTAATTAGGTCTTCAGTTTTGTCGCATGCTTCTAACTGGACGAGACTTTTCGTTCTCATTCTTCATCCACCAAAGACTTCAACAATCTGGTAATTTAAATCTGGCCGAATTTACTTAGGATTTCAAATCTTTATCCTGAAACTGATTCTTTGTAAAAAAATGAATAGTTCTGGGAAGTTATTACATTCACGATTTTTTAATGAGGCAAGTGAATATATTCCTACCGTTTACCCAAAGCAGCCATTAGTAATAAATCATGAATATAAAAAGCATCTGCTCTATTAAAGAGCACTTTTACTGAGATTTGCAGAAAGTCGCAAAAAGTCTCCCATTGCATCCTAGAAGTCGAATGCAATAGACCCACCAGCTTTCCACTGCTAAGGGCATAGAAATTAGGTTGTTTGTTTGTGAGCTATGCAATGTTCGCAGACCAATCCGATGAGGCACGGGACAGCGACAATAGCAAATCAACCGATTCTCAAAATCGTCCGTTTTAAAATTTGCAAAAACCTGAGGAATAGCGTTGCATTTATAGGTGCATGAGAAACAGGGTCAAAATTGACTCCCTTTACAACTTCATGCTTTTGTGCTTTTGGTCACTCGGGCTGCAGTCAGCTTTTTGCGTTTAATGGCTGAAAATGGCTGAAAATGCACAATCACAGCTAGGACTTTTCACTCGTATAGGTGAAATAAATTTTCGTTTGTTCCATGGCTTTTCCATGTAAGTATCGTGCATTGGTGGTTTTCATGGGCTCCCAACCTCGACAGAAGGGATAAGTCCCACAGTCGCCTCTATGAGACTGCGTTTGTCCCAAAGTATGTGCCATAGGTGAGGGCTTGTAATTAATGTATGGGTCTATGTGTGTTTGTGTGTGTGTGTGAGTGTCCGCAACCCCCTTCCACGTTATGGCGCTCGCTTCTGCACCATCACACTTCAATGTTTGATTTGTGGTCCTGTCGTGGAATCTCACTCCCCAGATTCTGGACGGAATGTACAAGTTCAAAGGCATCGTCCCACTGTGTGGCGTGCAGTAAAATACTCTTTCACATGACTTGGTTTTCCTCAAACACTGAGTTCATGACAGTAGTGCTACACTTCATAAAACCTCTTCCTGATGAAAGTTGATTCCGGTCTTTTATGGATGACGAAAAACTGACAAATAATTTTGTTGAGACGTCAGTTTCAGCCAGTGAGAGATCTCAATTTTCGGACTCTGTCTGAAAAGAGTCACCCATCATGTTGCGTAAAACCAAAGTCAAAATCAACACTTGAAGCCGACCTGACGCACAAGGCAATGCTAAAGTTGATGTTTCAAGTCCAACTTCGCAATGAGTTTTCGTGAGTATTGCTACACATGTTTAGATAATTTTGTGCATCAACTTCCAAAAAGTCAGACCAAAACAAAGACATATTGGGTGGGACGCGAGTGGAGAAGAAAGCTATTAATAAACACATTAGCGCGACTCGGCAGACCTTCCCCTTCATCAGAAGAACAGGCCTATGAGGTGCACTTTCAGCCACTACGAGGTAGAATCGAGGATGCTGGTGAGTCATGCGTCTTCACGCACGTGGACGTTGTTAGGCGCTGCAAGATCGGTGGTGCTGGTCTTGGTGACTGGTGAGGTGTCAGGCCGCCCCGTGACAAAGCAGCAGGGACGCGGCTTTGTGAAATTGAATCGTGCGTGGGTGACCCGATTGTGTGGACACCTCGAAGACTTCTACATGGTGTGCGCCTGAGGCAACTATCCCCCTTCCCTCTCCCCTATCCCTCAATCCCCACCTCCACCGCCGCCGTCGCCACCGCTCTTGCATGAACCCAAATTTCGTGGTGCAGAATGGGGCCAGGCGAACACACGCTCGGTGTGGAGCATGATAAGCAGCGCCTATTGTTTGAACCTCTTCCTTCTTCTGCCTCTGCCGACAGTCCCAGAGCCCCACACTTTCTAATCGACTCATAGAAGTTTCGTATTTATTGCTGCAGTTTATAAATTTACTCGTTTCTATGACAAGTTATTAATGGACACGTGGTCTTAAGAGAATCGTTGAAAATTTCACCACAATTATCCTGTAGGGGACTCATTTCGGAAGTTGAAGGAATTTTGAACCACTACTTCATGAGGAAATGATCGGTGCTATTATTATTTATTTCTATACCAAGATCTTGCTCTTGCCAAATTCATTTTTTAAGACAGGACAGGAGTCATGGAAATGGAGAGTCAGAAGTTTGTGCAATCAGTAGCGCTTGGGGAGCTGGAGAATGAACGGAGGCAGAAGCGAAACCCGAGCACAACCTCGATGTCCACACACACAAACACAGCAATCACCACCAGGGAGGTGTTTGATAGTGGCTGATTTTATGGCGGTATTAGTCTTTTGCCATAAACTCATCCACGGCTTTTGATGTAGCCGACGAGAGTGCGCGTGGGTTTATGAGTGAAAGCGAGAGATAGGGACAGTTCGCGAGACCGAATGAATGGTCGATCGCTCTGTACCTGAGATTTGTAAATGGTTTGATGAACAAGTGAGCGCAAGCATTGTTGTCTTTCATTCCAGGCATTGGGCTTGCAATTGCTCTTCCACACGCATTAGTGAGCCTTCCAGTTGTTTGCCACCACACTGCATGACATCGAGGCTATTCCCAAATATTTTTAATGGCATCCTTTTTGCAACAGTCGATTATGATGATTGATGAATATGTTGTTGATGTTCATTTTTCCCAAGAACCGAAGTTCGTGCAAACTCAAGGGAAGTGTACAGACGACCTGGCGGCTTCACAACTGGCCTATGGTGATGACTATCCAATGATCACAATCTACTGCTCTCTTCTTGGACTAGTGATTCTCACTCTTCTCATTTACGTGTTCTACAAGCTGTGGCAGCAGCGATTATCAGCAGAAGATGTCAAAACTATTGAATTGGACGTCTGCTACCCTGCTTTTACGGGTATCAAGCCTGGTGGTGGTAAATTGAGGAGCTCCAAGCTGTCCTCTCCCATCAAGGATACAACCGATCGACAGCACCTGCTCGAGGGGTCACAGCAGTATTCATGTGAATACAATTATTTATTCCTGACGTCTCAATTCGTACAATGCACATCTATCTACTCACTGAATGAAAATTCTTGAGCAAATATGTGAGCTAAGGGTTTGGCGCGTAACCACTTCAAAGTTCGTCACTGATTCGCACAGGTGGATGAGGAAACGCACTTATTGTGCACTTTCCCATACATCATTTCTTATTCCATGCTAGCGTAACCTATTCATTAAAACAGGGAGCCCAAAATACATTATAAATTTAGCTTAATTTGAATAAAAAAACATCTTTGTGTTGATCGTTACACTAAGGTAGTTTGTCATTTGCAGATGCTCCACAGCATCCCACCATCAATGATGCCCTTCTAACAGAGTTGTCACAAGGCCTGGCAGTTGAGAATCGATGGAAACGTGTCGGTGGGTTGTTAGGTGAGCTGAGTTGTTAAACATGTTTGTAAACACTTACCGGAAGCGAAAGAAATGGAAGCTTATTATCCACAACTTGCACAGGCTTTAGCGAAGAATCTCTCCAAAATTTCGAGAAGATGGCAGCTTCGGATGAACTTTCGAACTCGGTGAATTCGGCTGCAGTGGCGACACGACTAATGTTGACTTCATGGTATTCTGCAAGAGCTGCCACGGATCCCAATCCTCTTATGACGCTCCTGATGGTCTTAGAACGTACTCCTAGCACCGAGCACCTTTGCCGATCCCTGAAAGCGTGCATAAAGCATTCGAACGCCTCATCGAACTGCGCGATGTCCCCAGCACAACCGCTATCCCAGCCGCCGACAACAACGATTTCTACTGAAGGCCAAAAACCTAGCAATCACTGAAGCCTTGAGAAACCTTCATCAACTGCCGTGCCTTTCTTTACAAAAGTCCGCTCCTTGAATTGAGCTCCAGAATCAGTATTCTGGGAGCATATTTCAGTGGACAGAGGTGTTGACGCCTCACCTTCTTCTTCGCACCCTCGAACCCACAAAATGTCCCGTCTTCCGCCCTCCAGCATACACAAATAGTGCGATTTTGTTTCGCTGACCTCGCGGTTTTTTACCAAAGCGCTTTATTTGGTGGTGTGCGTGTGTGTATGTGTGCCCGTGTGCATAGACGTATGAGGACGACAGAAAACGCACATTCACTCATACACGCACACACATACGACTGTAGCGTCAATTACGATAACTTTCAATCAAATATACACCTGTGTATAAATGCATATATACATATTTGAAAAATGTTACTTAAACTTCATGGAACCGATCCACCGTTATTGCTTCTTTTGGACGGTCTCTTGGGGAAGAGTCAGGTGTGCTAGGGATTATGGACTTGTAATGCACCGATTAGGAATTTTTTATGCACCAGTGAAGAGCAGGAATGAATGTCAATAGCCAATATCAGTTCAGCATTCGCTCTACTTAAGAACTGCTCTCAAAGCCATAGTTGGAAGAGGTACGCCTTAATAACCAGAAGATGAAAAGCAAAACCGAGGAAACGACCCGGCGGTGGCTTTAACCTCTATGTGATCACTCCCTGAAGTGGTTGCAATTACCGACAGAGCTTATCGTTCCCAACGCCACCGATAATACTTCGATGTTTTCATTGTCCTGATCTTAAGATTTATGTCGAATAAAGGCTTTGTGGCAATAGTATTACGGACCAATTTATGGCCTTCAAAGTTGTCTAGAGAAAGATGAAAAATAACAAATGTGTTTGTGTTTAAAGAAGAATTGAAGCGCAATGCGGGTTGTTGGAGCGTTGACACTAAGGCGCAGACAGCCTGATGCTGACCTTTCGAGGGTCATGGGAACCGCAACTTCACGATGTCTTCACTATGCCGATGAGTATGCGCAAATTCATCCAGGAGCTTATAAAGTTGAGCTACGGATCTGCGATTCATTCAGACATTGCATACAAACACGCTTTTACGGCACTCAACATTGGGAGGATGGATAATACGAGAGATCGGGATTACAACTGCATCAAATTCCTGCAAATTTAGCTTGACGATGTAAATAAATTTACTTAGTAATGGGAAAGGATGGAGTTCCATAAAGTTCTATTGCAGGATGAATCAGCAAAAAAAAGGAAATAAGGTAAGGAGCTTACAAGTCATGCAACGCATTAGTCGCGGCGCAGCGCTTTTGTCCCATCACCTCCTTGCTGTCGTCAGCCTTCAAATTGAAAATGTGTACGTTAGCCTTATGGCAAATCAGTGAACAAAAAAGTGGGTGAAGTGACGGTATTCGACGGTGACAAATGAGCGGTGTTTGCATGACAGTTTAAGCTTTATTTCAATTAAAATGATATTGCAGTACTGCACCACTAGAGTGGAAGTGAATTACAACTCTGCGGAAATTATTTTATTCCAGACAAAAGCCTTCCCAATTTGCGAAGCAGTGCATAAAAACATTGATGCTTTTCTTAATATGCACATTTTGCCTTCCTTTGGCGGGTCGCCTCAATAAGAGAACTGACCATAAGTGATAATAGCTTAAGTATTTTTTAATTTACAAGGCGTCGAAATGGAATAAATTAAAGCAAAATGCTCCAACATGCTTGGCTGACTCGTAAAGGCAAAGTACCCAAGCTTCAAGCAGTGCGTATTAAAATGCAAATAATCTCCCAAAATGAGTCCTTTTTTGAATTCTTGCACTAGTCAAGGACAACTAAATTCGTCTCCTTGCGCAAGCATCGCACTTCACATCATCATTCGTTTAATTGCATACTTTGTT
>UYWX01020513.1:2723-41733 GCA_900622495.1 Hydatigera taeniaeformis | reverse complement strand
CTCAAGTGTTTGTTATGGAAGCCACTAGTTTAATTTACTGCAAAGATACAGCAAAATTCACTCATTGATACAACAACACGGAGAGCATTTGTTGACTTGGGATTCATTGCTTAAAATGTCCCTCAACGTTGCGACAACTTGTTCTGCGGATCCTAAATTAGCAGTTAATCGGATGTTCTTTTTCCTTAGTTAGTTAAAGCCGTTGTTTAATATTTCCCGAACATGCACGTCGTGGTTGACTTTGACTCTGCACTGTCCTACGCCGACTTCTAAATTATGTATCAGTGGTTTAAGGCAATAATAAGCCATAAATGCAAATGACACTTATGTACTTCATGACTGAAAATCGTCTCCCTCAGCGTCTTCTGGTTACCTCGATAATTACAGTGCATAAGTGATGGGTGAATTGCAACATTTACCCAACGAGTAAAATTTCCTAAGGTGTTTTCTATTGTTAGGGTAAAGAGAGGGTCCAAAGGACGTATTCAAGGCGACGAAATGGACTGATAAAAGTAAGTAAGTAAGTAAGTTCATTTTTTACCAAAAAAATTTCCATCTCCTGTCCAAATGTTCTGGCCAAAATGGACTCTTTTCTTATGCTGAATTACAGGGCCCAGCATCAATGCTATTTTCACCCATAGGTCAAGTAACATGATTCTTCGGAGGCATTAACTTGCTCAATTTCAGGGGAAACAAGAAGGGTGGTTTTGCTAGATTTGGGAGAAATGGGCTAAGTCAAACACAAAGCTTGCTTAACATACGTTTAAGGCACAGATAATGCCCAAAGCAAAGCCCCGCGACTGGACACTATTTCCTTGATTCAGCAATAATTAAGCTATTTTAATTAATTTTACAGATCTATACACCATAGTTATGCCCTCAAACAAGTACTTTTAGAAACAGATAATTTGTCCCCAAATTATTGGAAGTTTTCATCGTACACTTTAGAAAAGCTCACGAAAATATTCATACAATTAAACTCAGAACTGGTCACTCACATTTCCACCTTAATTACAATCAAACAATTTGACCATAGCATTAACAGATTTCAAACTAGGAGGCCATCCCATTCAACCACCAATGTCTCTAAGTAGTAGCGCGGAGTGAAGGCGCTTAATGCATCCATTGGCGAGACGTTCATTGAAGCCAATAACCTGATAAGTGTAAATCAAAGGTCATTCGAATGTGTGATTTGATTCACGATCGGTAGAAATTGCACTAGTGTTGCGTCCGACTGAAGGCGAAAAAACGTAAACAACACAAGCACAGGTGAAGGCATTTTTAACGCTAGCAGGCCGCACAATGCGAGCACGACTATGGTTCGCGCCTCCTGTTTATTACCTATGCCTAGCCTTCCGTTTGTACTACTTGAAATCAGAGTTGTTATCTTCTTACATGCTTTATTCGTTAAACAATTGACATAATTCGCGGGCGTTTTGAGGATCCTTCCAAAAAGGAGCTAATCACTTCTTAAAAGCAGTTTTACGGGAAGCGCGAACCACGATCACATCGAATCCATTATGTAATCATTTAGTGAAAAGTAGTTCTCACATCCTTCATAACCTTACTGATTGTAAACTACTCAGTGCTATTCAAACATTTCAGTGAGCTACAAGCTGTATGCAATTAAATTAGTGGCGAGTACATTGTACTACTATTCGGCCTGTAAAAAATGAGCACCTTACGATATGTTTTCCAGGTGGAATGAGCACGGTTTGTTCCTTCACGGTAATGCCTAGCTTGTTGGCCTGCCTGTATGCGCGGTGGGCTGGCCTCTGGTCCATGCCAAGAGCTCCACTTCTTACTTTTAAGTCGAAATACATATGTTTAAATAAATAATATGCCTCTTAACATCGATTAGGAAGTGTTCGGGCTCTAGAACCACGTTAAACAACTTAGAAAGAGAAAAAGGAGAAATAGGAATTCGCGAAAAAAATAGGTAATTCGGAGCCACTTGACTACACCACTTCACCAAGTGGTTTTGCGTTTAGATTATTGACACCCATGGCATGATAAATATAAAATCGATTTCACCCTCAAACAATGCAACATTAAAACAAAACAAAGGTTATTATGGGTCGAAACATTAAGACTGAACGAATATAAAATGACTTGGTCCAATAATACGCTTTTTACTTGGCATGAGCGGTCATATAGTTACCACCGGATGATGTGACTCTGAGCCATAACGATTTCTCAACTCTCCTTTTTGGGTAGTGTTTCGGTTAAATCGAATTCGGCGGCGCCAATAACTTGCCTTAGTGGGCTGACTGACAGGCCACGCTAACGGCCACAATATCACTGTTCAGTGATAATTATAGCATTTGTAAATCTTTGTTTATGTAGCTACCTGACGTGTGGCGTTCACTTTAGGATTTATCTAGCCCTTGTACACGTGGGCTGGGCTTCGGGCCATGCTCGGGCCCATTTGTCCTGTCGTCTTCAGAATACATGTATCCAGCTGCACTTATTGAAATCGTATACCGGTCAAGAAGTCTCGGGTCGTTATAGTACTAATTACGCTTTCATTTAACAATTACGCAACTGGGACTGTAGGGTTTTAGTTATATGGCCGTCCGATGTCCGGTGGTTACTTTGGTATTCGTTTTGCTCTTACGCGTTGACTGACCTCTGGGCCAGGCTAAGACTCAATACCCCCTCGTTCCCTTAATATACATGTATTCAGCTCAATTTAGTGAGAAACCCTGGAGAGTCACAGGGAGAATAAGAGCGAAAATGTATTTCAATTACAGTGCTTAAAGGGCTCGATATTCAACTTCGATACCGGTACATCTGCATTCAATGTTTTAATTAACTGCAAATCGTAGACAGAATAATTTCTTCAGAAAATAAAGATATGTCCCTTAAATTTAATCGGTATAAGTCAAAAATTCGTATCCTTGCAGAAATACTGTGTTGAAACTAATTCAATTCACGTGTTTCGAGAACCGGTAACTTTGGTCAGGTGTGCCCTTTTTTGATGTGCGCTGACTTTCCGCGGTGTTTCTTTCCCGATTGGTGGGATGTTCACACACACAAAGCTAATCATCACAACAAGTTGCCAAACGTTAGGATACCTTTTGGGAATGGCAGATCTCTGACTGCTGACTGGGGTCGTGTGGGGTCTTGCCAGTTAACACTGACGGATGAGGGTGTTTATGTACGTTCCTATTTCTTGTGCCTGTGGGCATGGCTTTTGGTGGGCTTTTTGCTCTGTTTGGTCGCTCATTTCGTATTTGTAGTACCTAGTATTTGGTGTGCACTTTTCAGTTGGGAATGTAGTCAGATTTGCTAGTTCATATTTTATCACTGTGGTCTGAATTTTTAATCTTATAACATGGTTATTAGAAACTTAATGAAAGTACATTTCGAAACTTATGGTACATGTAGGAAAGTAACTTCTTCGGCATTCTAGAGGTTCAGCGAGCGCATAGAAATCTAGTAGGTTCTGATGACTACTTGCCTGGATTTCGATACGATGGTTTTGGTGCAGTCGGTTTTTGGCATCCAGGTACAGCCCCAAATCTCTTGCGGATTGGTTGGCTCCTTGCATCATGTCAGATGCCCTGAACCCGTTTTACCTGTTCACTACCAACAAGACGAGAAGATGGTGAACTTACGGCCTTCTTCCTCCAAAGGCACCTTCAAGAATTTTGGCATTACACACCTCCTCGATGATCCTGTCTTTGGTGAACAGGCCTGTGCAGCCTATCTCTGTGCCAAATTTGTGCCACTTTTAAATCAGAATGCACCAATTTTATCCGACTCCAGAAGGAATAATGCCCTAAAGTTCTTGAAATCAATCGAGAAATCCACCTCAGAAGCTCTTTCTTCGGGCTGTCACTCTAGACCACTACACAATGCATTGCTAGGGTTCGTGAACACTGTCAAAGATCTGGCTGAAGATGTGTCGGAGATTGATGAGCTTTTTTCACAAAAGAAGCTACGACGACAACGTCTTAAAAAACAGCTTCCTTTGACTCCACCTCTGTGGTCCACGTTTGAAATTCCTTTCAATGAAGATCAGATCAAAGCTATTTCAAAATATCTTGGTTTTGATGGCAAGGCAAGCATAGGAATGCAACAGGAACTCTCCCAATTTTCTTATCTTTCTTGTGCAGTCGACCCCTTTCTTATTGCTCTGTCGGCGAGGCGAGTAAATTCACATTTTCTCGGTAGTGGCTGCCTTCGTGTGATTGGAGACATAAACCCTCTGATGCTATGGGCTCCGCCCTTTTCACCCAACTCTCCAGCTACACCTACTCCAAAGATATTCCTTGCCTCCTTTTCTGACACCACATCTTTTCCCCTATCAATGAATCAATGTGCGTCTTTCCGATTGCCAGATAAATATGTAGGGTCCTCCATCTGTGAGATTGATGCAGTTCCAGTGAGTCCCAAAATTTATCGCCAATGAAATTCACTAAATGCTGCATCTCGAACGCTGTAGCATGTAGTGTATCTTATTTAGTCTTTTTGCTTGTTAAACATAAGTTTGGAGAGATTGTAACCTTTAAGATACAAGATGACGTCACACCCACGTTGAAAAGACCAAATATATAAATAATTGCTTTTCAGTTAGGTGATTCGTCTCTCTACTTAATCGCCCGGAACACAAACAGTCAGATATTTGCGAGTAAGACGACACTCGGGCTTTCGGAATTGGAGACTTTGAGAGTTACCAAGTGTGAAAACATTGCCTTTGACTCAAGCACTGATTATTACAAGCCTTTTTCTTTGGCCATATGCCCTTGGCCCATACACTCAGACAGATCAAGCTTGAACTCACTCATATGGGCCCTTGGTGGCCGCGCCTATGATCCCGTAGCCTTCCCGAATGCACATTTGGCGGTCGTGGAACTCTTTGATGCCAAGTTAAATCAACGCCTATGGTGTGGTCGAATCCCACTGAGCGCTGAAGGTTATTATACTTTCAAATTCATTCTATCTGACATTTAGCCTCCATATAAAATGATTTTTTCGTTTCTAGGTGAATGCATAGCCCATGTGTTAGACAACTCAGTAAAAGCCTCAAGTCTGGACTTTGTAGACAAGTATTACGCGAAGTTTGAGGTAGCAAAGCGGACATACTCCAACTCCTTCCTCTACCGGAGTCTCCTTGACTACTGTCAGCAAGTTCAAGAGAAGCAGGAGGGAGGTTTTGTGTCACCAGAACAGCTGCTGCATCGTGCAGAACTTGACTTTAAACTGAGCCATGCTTCCATGTGGGTACGTGTGGGCTTTGCAGACTTTCCAGGTCTACTGTGCCTCACAACACCAAAACGACTTCTTTGTCTTGACACCCGCATCTCGGGCGCGCGTGCGGCTCAGGAATTGTTCAATATGACCACAGAAATGGCCAATTTGGACAAGGGTCGATTGTTCAATCCTTACGAGAGCATTTTCCACGCACAACCCCATTGGTATGAGGATACCTTCGCTTTTCTTGCAACTGACTATAGCGGCTTAATTCTGGACAAACGCATGCCTGGGCATCCGGTCCTACACTGGTCCCATGCCCTAAGAGGTCCTTTGGCTTACGCTCAAATCTGCGATATCGAAGACCAACCTGATGATTTTCCTGCGCAGGTAGGATTCATGATTCACAACCTAAGTCCTTGGATTTTTAAAGAGTCAGCTTGAAGTGAGCTTACATTTGGTTTACAGGCTGCACTCGTGATGGCCTCGCAGTTCCCTGGAGAACTCTCTGTTATGGGGATCAATTTTAACAGAGATGTTCCCATTCCACCAATTGCAGTTGGGCCCTGCATGACAAACGGTATTCTCACTGAAATTTTGGACTGTCCTCTCAACAACCTTCCTAGCGGCATATTAGATCCCCGTTTTTGTAGTGAACGGTTCACTACGAGCTTGGTGGGTCTGACTGCCTGCGTACTTCGAGAAAAAGGCGGTATCAAGTCAGTCGGGGTTCGTGGTCTCATGTTGACTTCCCGTGGTGACATATTCTGCGAGAATTGGTGCTTCTCCGAACAGAGGGCTGAAGAATTGCATCGAAGTCATGCAGATGAAGTACGCTCGTGGTGTCTGGGTTTCAACAGTTTTAACGACTCAAGATCATCTCCATTTAGAGTATCTTGTGTTATCAATGAACTATTAAATGACGAGGTCAGAATTGACCAAAAGTCGATGGAGACGACGTCAGAGCCTTTCATGATTGAAGACATTGTTTCTGAATCTAAGCGGGAATTCACAGATGCAACATATCCCAAAGAGCTCTATTCTGACTTATGTCAACTTCTCACGAGTGGATTTGTGTCGCCTTCGCTGTCTCAAAATCGCAGAGATGAGGAAACGAAGTACGACTTATTCCTGGACCAAGTTGTCGAAGAAGCTAAGAAGCTAAAGAAGTAGTCTTTCACTTGCGCGTCTATTAGTCGTTAATATTTTGCTGTACTATACTGTGTACTTGAACAAGATTATTCGCAGTATGTGCAAAATATATTTTTTTAAACGTGTTATATTTGCAGAGTACTGTCCTCAAGTCTCCTCTTCAGCGTCGTCTCGCACGAAAGGAATGCCTAAAGCCGAGATGTTACAAATTTGCTAATTATTTCCTCAGCCATTTACAAGTAACTGCTATATTTGTTTCCTCCTATTGGTTGGTTACTGATCAGCATCATGTAGTCTATTCATTCTGAGTGGCTCATACTCCCGTGTTTGCATTTTTAGTTTTACGGTTTCAGAATGGTGACCCATGCACGTTGGTTAAACAATTGGTTGTGATCCGCATAGGGTAGTGCATAGTCATTTGCTTATGGAGGATTTGTAAAGCCAAACCTGATAGCTTGCCTGCTATATTCATCAGTTTATTGAGTCAAGAGGCATTTGGTTAGGTGCGCCAACTCCACGCCTCTATAAGTGAACATCAATACTCACCATCTAGTTTCTTTATCTTGGGTAGTTTCTTCATAGCTTCATCCCTAAAGGTTTCTTGGTTGTGTTCCTCTAGTGGATTGCCTATGAAAGTTCTAGGATGCGCGAATTTTTAGTTACCAACGAAAACGAGGTCGGAAAGAGACGGCAGTTCGTTTAATTTGAGTAACTCCACCCAATCCTTGACCTTATTGTTCGACATGTAGAGCACACGTAATTTCTTCAAGGAACTGAGACCCTTAAGCTTTTCAATTAAATTGTAGGATATCCACAATTCTTCGAGAGTTTCCCCTAGCGGTTCCAGTCCGGATATATTTTTTATATTATTCCTGGCCAGAGATAGTACACGAAGGCGCTCTGACGTCAATTTGCTGTAGAAATTCTATCCTTACTTAGAGAATGCAAATTAGATATTTTTTCAATGGCATTTGATGAAAGTGACAGCAGTCTAAAGACTACATAACAAGATGTTGAAGTACTACTCGCATTTAGTCAGCACAGATAATCCTGCATCCATTTTTTCTATTGGTGGAAATTGAGCATAAAGCTTAACTTCTGTTGCTTCGCTAGCCTTTTGGTTCGTTCTTGCCTCCCAATTTGCAATTGCAGCTTTGATTGTTGTGGCTTTAGCCTAATAAGACCTTAAAAAATATTATGACCATGCAACCATTTTGCGAAAATCGCGGGTGTAAGTGACACCTTAACGGTATCCAAAACAAGGTCAACAAAACAAAACAAATATGACGTTCTTGCATCATTCGTGTCTGAGGAATTGAAGCATTTTGATTCATTAAATAATATTTATATTTGTTGGACACGGACAGAAGATAACGTGATTTAGTCCCACCTTGCACAATCCTCTTCGGATGTCTTCAGTGGGTTTAATGTCAAAAGCATTAGGAAGAGTAAAGTAATGGCAGTTTTGCAAACATAGGACCAACATGATATTTATGCATTCGCTCCGCATCCACCGTTAGGTAATATGATTTTCTAATTGAGACCAATCGCGTAGATATCGAGGTACGACCTAACTTGAAGATTTGAACTTTTTAGTGGAGTGGAGTATTATCTTATTCAGACCAAATGCCAATTACATTTGCATTGACTTGTTGCATCATCCCAAGGCTTACTCCGGGCAGAGGAGGGCATCGCGCAGGACAGAATACATGTATTCTAAGAGAGGGATAGAGCCTTGGCTTGGCCCGAAGGTCGGCCAACGCATAAAAGGAAAAAACAGATACCAAAGCACTACACCTGCCTTATCTATACAAATTAATTAACCTTGATCATTGTTGCTTTGCGATGAACAGGGAGTCCTAAATAGGTCACAGGATTGAAATAAATGCTCTCCTTACGGTGAAATCTTATATCGGTCTTCAGATTAGGTAGCTACTTGCCGGTCTCTGAACGTTTAGCACAAAGGGAGTGCAACTGTAGAGGTCTTCTCTGCTCGTTAAGTGTGCTCACTTATAGCCATAGGCGGTACCTTTGAGCTTGTTACTTTATCTTCTGGATCACCGAAAATGCGCTCTCTTCCCATGTCTTACCACTAATACTTTCATTCGATAAGTAAACCAGTACATGGAATTATGGTCGCGTAGGACTGCCTTACATTATATTTAACTTTCAGCTCGGAGATATTTCTGAAAATGCTACAATGTAGGTGGCTTAGGATAAAAATTGGTTGAAGTGGACTACTGATGAAGATGCCAAAAATGGTCTTTTAGCTTACAGCTTACATCAATTTGCATTCAAGCAGGTTCAATTCTTGTGTTTTTACTTTTGTAACTTGGTTAGATTGCGCTACAGTAAACTGCATTTATGACGCCGAAATAAACAAAGCTATTGTTAAGTGGTAATTTATGGTATATCCGCCAATTTATCAAGTTGATCGCTCCTCCTTCTTCTTAATGATTCCTCCAATGAAGTTAAAAATAGTCAAGTACAATATTTTATGCATTGAACCTAAGTATGCACCCTAAAGCAACCAAGTACAGCAGGAAACCCAACAAATAAAAGTGATGGAGTTGTTAAGCCGGATCAGCATTTCACCGAAGAGGTCCAGTAATTTAAATAACGTAGACTGTGAGCGGATGGTGTAATCTATCTTCCGGATAGATAAACTGGACACTATGCCATTTGCTTCCATCCCAGCGCTCCATTTGACACAGGATAAGTGGAAAGTTGAAGCGAGGTCCCAGAATCGCTCCTTTTGCATCGTAAACACGAGATCTGAACTCTTAACGTGCAGCGTCATAAAAAAATATTAACTCTTCAAATTGATTTCTAATAAGTGAAAACTATGTTGCTCACATGCAACAGTTTTCTGTAAAAAGCAGTAAAAGGCTATTAAGGCTACTTCAAAAAATATCTTGTTTTAGCTACAACAGGATAATCCCACTGATTTAAAAGTACAGCAACAGCTCAACACGGAGCTGAGTAGTGAAGTGAGTAGTGAGTGAAATTGGTGCACTGAACGCTTATTGACAATTCGAGGCGTGGAACATAGGGACAAAGCGCAAATTAAATACATCCATAGTCATGGAAGCACTTTAGCTATGCTCGAGGCGTTCGTGAATTAGGACTCCTTGGCCGCCTTTATTACTAATGAAGAATTTGGCAAATGATGTATGTATCCAAACCGTAGCTATGGTGGTATGGAGAGATGGCAAAGCACCAGAGATAAAACGATTTATCAAACAATAAAGGGAGAAGAAGGACCAAACGCATAAAATATGTAGCGTTTATTGTTAGCAACCCGCAATGGACCCGACGAATGCGCAATTACTGAGTCTTTTATTTTGTAAGTAGCAGTGGACCTGCGTTTATTTCAAACTTTTCATCCTACTTTGTAAACCAAAACATTTAAAGGGATTACAAGCATAGAAACCGCACTAAAATTACTGATTGGAGAGCTAACAGAATGGTTAGAGGAGGGAATCGGAATAAAGTAATGAGTACGAGCGATTATAATCCATGGAAAGGGTTCATTTCGCAATCTTCACTTCTACTGAGGTACAGTAAGTGGAAAACTTTAAGCAAATAATCATTTTCGTCGTTTACTCTGCCGAATGATGTAATATGTACAAGTGCATAAAATTCGCAATGGGAAGAAGTGTGGAGAAGTTAGGCGATGACAGTCATGTCCGTGCGCCACACCTTGCAGCCGTCGACAGCGTAAGCTAGGGCAATGAGAAGAAGGCCGCAAAGGATTATGGCAAGGGGCCAGAAGAGAGAATGAAAGAGGAGGGTGTCGGGGTAGAGGCGGTGCATTAGAGCTGCAGCGCTCAGCTCGCCCCGCGTTGGTGGTGGCAGGTGAAGGAGTCGGCGTGAGACAGCCGCCTCTGCCTCTGAGAGGTTCGCACCCTCTCGCAGCCACTCGATTGTCAGCAGTGGGAGAAATGTGGATTCGCTTGCAGTCGGCAGAATGTGAAAGCTGTCTAGATCGGAACCAATCTCAAGTTCCTCCTCACTTTCAGATTCCGGTGATCCCGTTGTATCCACCGCCATTGGCAACGAGTTTAAGCGACGTCGCCAATTTTGCATTTCCTTTAGAGTGAACTCTACCCGCATAGGAAGTGCGTAGCAGGGCATCAGCCCAATTGCGTGGAGCTCTCGCAAGTATTGGTCCACGGTTTCCGCATTGTCTGCTTCTCGACGATTGCAAGGGCTTGTGGAACACTGAAGTGTTACAAATACAGACATCAAACTGTCAGAAATGTTTCCCGCCTGTGAAACAAGCACTGAAATAAAAATGGTACGAGTAGACCAATTGGGTTGAAATTTTTGTGTCGACAAACTGGAATTCACTGCCCATTCGTTCAAACCACCCACCTCGGTGTAGGCCAGAGAGAAAAGTCATAGAAATACGCAAAGCGCGCCTGCTATGTTTAAAAAACATGCATGCGGTTACCGTATTGCTAATACTTGACTTGTAACTGGAGCCTGCCTGCCTGCCAATGTAGCTGTCTCTACATACACACACGTAAATCCAAGCTACCAGATCCCATAAACAATTGATGATCGGAAGAAATGAGACTGAATGCCTGTGAATTGCGTGACTTCGCATCCAACATTGTGCACTTTTGAATGTTAGCCCTGGGACTCTATAATTGCAGCCTTGATTTGTGCCCTTCACTGTCCTCGCTACAGCTTTGAAATTCAGGCAATCGACGGCACAATAGAATCTCTGTTTGTAGGGAATTGTGCCCTTTTATACACTTAACATTCGTGAACAATTTTATGGAGAGGTAATGAGTATGTGGAAGAACCACTTTTCACAAGGATCTTTTAGTTTTTGGCTTTAAAGACAATCGTTAGTGAGCGCAGTTGGACGACATATTCTGCGTAGGGGGATAATGGGATAGTCCGCACTTGAAGGCCAAAGTAGACAGGTTAGACGACTCACATTCCTTCTATAAGTCTGTGATACGTCCACGCCATGCACTCTGACTGTCGTGATTGATAAGAGTCATGACACTTAAATTGAATACACTCTATGTGGCAGCGGATGCCAAAGCAATTATAAAAATTATGGTAGTGAAAGTGCCTATGATAGAAATACCTCTTTTGATAGGGAGAGAGGAGGGGAGGAGAATGCTAAAATGGAAGAGCAACAATACAGAGTGCACAAAAATTAACGCATGGAATTTAGCCCTTTGTTTGGGTAGCTAATGTTGATTCCAGTTGCTCTGTCAACCACAGTATGCGGCGTCGCTCCGCAGCGTCCTCTGATCCAAATTGTCCACCTTTTCGTAGAAAAGGCGATCACTCCACCAACTGATGATACAAGAGCATTGACCTGTGCACAAAATCAGGCACACTAATGAGCGTTTCCTTGAGATTCAAGCTGTAGGCAGGAGCATATGGCTGTTGAATGGTCCTAACTACTAACGTTAATTGACTGTGAACAATGCGTAGATTACACATTCTCTCTTAATTTATTCCAGCAGTAAGCCCAATTCGATCGCTCATACCCACTAGTGAGGCGGCAGGTTCATTCCCATATACCACATCGGGCAAAAAGGGAAACTTTGAGTTGGTTTTAATGCAAAATGAACTTTAAAATTAACCCCTATGTCAAAGTAACCTAAACTTTGCATACCTGAGAATGTAATCCTGAAATCAGGTTTATAAAAACAATCTTTCGCATTTACGAGAAGTAATTGATTGAAAAAAAGAAAAATGCTAAGGGTATGAATTATGCCTGTCAATACAAATTTTGAGCTAGAGATACAATGATATTAATTTTAGGCACTTTGCACACAGAGGCACAACCCTTTTGCCGTCTTCAAATTTCCGCCAAACTGAGAAGTAATACAAAAAGTGTGCCCCAAAAGGTGCATCAACTGAACGACAGACTTACTCTGTCAGCCTTGTAGGCAGCGTAGGTGCTGAAGTAATCATAAAGGTGGAGCAGTCGAGCCTCTCTCACCTCGAGGTATTGCCTGACGGCGGGATTCCGATACCGAATGGCCCTGATGACGGCAGGAATATGGTCCTCCTGGACTCGAGGAGCTGGAATGTAGATGACTTGGACGTTTGCGCAGGGGAAGGCAGAACGATCCTTGGAGCACTTGTTTTCGCACTTAACTCGCTTTCCAGTGGCAGTGTAGTAAAGGAAGCAGACGCCCGACTCAAAGACCGACTCGGAGATGTAGGGAGTGATGACAAGGTGTGCAAGAATGCATTCAATAATGACGCTAGCTGACACTAGCGTCGCACAAGCTAGGTAGACAAACTTGAGACAAGTGCCAGAGCAATACTTCTTGCGTAGTCGCGAAAAAGTCTTGTGGCATGGAGTATGGTGGTGCTGAGGCTGCTGTTGCGGCTTCTCCATGGAGGGACTGTCCCTCAGTCTACCTTCAGTACGACCCATTTGAGTGTGTGTGGAGTGGTGCTGATGCTGCTGCTGCTTTGCAGGCTTGCTTTTCGGGTCGTGGGCGTGAGCAGCATACGAAAGCTGATAGGCCGGTCGATAGGCCGGCGGATTCCCATTGGAGGAAGAGGGAGGACAGGCTGGGATGCGTACATTGGTCAAGCAAAAGCGCAGTTCTTGGCAAATTTCAGTTTTTGTGTGAGAACATAAGCAATTTATATTGAGGTCACACCTTATCTGCACATTTCCGGACGAAATGACAGCGCTTAACATCTATAGGTGTCGATTTAAATGTTGAAGGGCAACATAAAGTTGGCGGTATCATCAGGATTTCCATAGTAAAAAAAGTCTAGCAAATCTCAAGACGCAGCTGTAAATAGGAAATACAATTGATCATTTCAAAATCACAGTTGAATAATATGGGGTTAGTAACCAAGCTGAGTCAAATAAGAACAAAGCGGAGGAAGAAGCATACAGTAGGTGCTGAAAATGAGGAACATAGACAGCGACAACGAAGAGTCAAGTAAATAAATGCAACCAATTTTAAAAGCAGCACACGTGCGTTTGTGATAGACCGAAAATTAACTTAATTGCCTCCAATGCAGTAAGTGACTAGTAAAAGTTGTGAACTACAAGCATCTCAACCTGTAGACCATGTCAAACATCTGCCCCCCTAACTACCGAATTGACGATGCCATTGAGGAATAAGGTTTTTGTCAGATGGAGACGATATCACACCCCCACTTTATTGAGATTATTTCGACGAACCCTATTGAGGGTGAGCAAAGCCAGCGTGGAATAACCTTTTCCATTGGGTGGAGCATGAAAGCTGGTAGGCCTATCATGACACAGCAATCAATGCAGTTGTAGATCCAACTACTTCGTCTGTGCTCCATACCGCCAGATCCATTATGCCATGCGCAATGACTTCTCCACACGACAATATAAAGTCGATGTCTTTGAATAATAATCCAGTTCGAGAGGCGACGAGGTAAAGGCGGTACCCAGTAAATCATGACGCACATATTCGGACCACGATATGAGCCAATTTGCATTCAATCTAGCTCAAAAGATCATCATTTAAAAACCCTTAAATTAATATTCAAATGAAATTCTGTGGCTCACAAGCTAAGTTAAGAGTGCCTTAATTGTGAACATGAGAATCGAATCTCAACCAGTCCGAGGATGAGGCCGACGTAATCGGAGCGTTTCTAAAACATTAAACAACTAAGTCAGGTACTGCCAAATCCTTCACAGGATTAAGCATGTGCTTAAAAGCACCACATATTAACATGCTATGGACTTCCCACTGTAGAAACACGCTTGACCCAAAACATCCGGTAGAAAAGAAGGTACCTGCTTGCACAGGAATATTACGGATATAAAAATACACTATGAAGCATTCATTTGAATAAAAAAAGAAACTTCGAGTAAGCACTCGATCTCTGATGGGGAAGTGAACAAGACAGCGACATAACCATGCGTGTGTGCGCGCGGAATAGCAAGAAAAATAAGCAGGAGAGGCATGCACAGCGGAGTGTGTACAGGGGACTGGGTTTAAGCAGTGGGTCTCAAGTTCGATTGAGGTACGCCCGCGTAGAAGATTGCATCTAGCTGGCTTGTCTGGCCTCAGTTGATTTCAATATCGATGTGCTTTATGTCAGGAAATTCTTTCTGTAAGGGAAGAGAAAAGGAATCATCGCGTGATGAAACGGTAACTACGCGCTCACTTTTTCAGCACAAATCGTAAGACAATAATTTTGACAAAAAGAATTATTGGTTTCTTCATGGAAAGACAGTACGGGCTGCATAAAGATTGTTGGCTTAAATGTTTGTGTGAATTTAAAGGCGACCATTGTTCACGCCAACGAATTGGTTCAACTTTGTGTCGACACATGCTTGAAATAAAACCAACACAACCGCAGCCATAGATCAGCAGTCACAGCGAGTCACCACAAATCGAGTTTGGGTTTCGTTAGCTGTTTTCCAAAGGCATCAATAATGCTCCACAATAGACGGTTAAAATAAAGGAAAGCGACGGCCGTGTACGCTTAACATAAGAGGCATAGCAAAATACAAGAATATTAATTAGAACTCAATAATGATTAGTCGAAAGCACGGACAATTTCCACGTATGCGCCATGATCCATGGAAGTGTAGTTAATCGCCTCAGCTGCAAAGCCACTTGTACGCGCGAACATCAAAAATGATAGGGAACTTGGAATTTGTTAGTAAATATACCTTTAGACTATCCTCAATTTGGTTCACTTCCGCACCGAGAGTATTTACCAGTTGGTCTCCATGGTCCAGCATGAAATGTATCATCTGTTCCTCCGTTTTAATGGCTTGAATTTCCTGATGAATAAATTAAACAACACAAAAGTTTATTTGGATCTAACCGGCAGTGAAAGTCGCAGCGAATAAGGTGACAAAACTACTGTGCTCATCTGTTTTTGCCGAGAAATCGCACTTAGGCGGAATTGGCAAATAAAAATGATCAATGCCTACAGAAAAACGTACAAATATTTCACGAACTAGTGAGGGTTAGATCATCGGGGATTTTTATATCTTAGATATTAACCTTTCCTACAAATCGCTACATCATTTCAACGAGATAAAGCCAAAATTATTAACATAAAAAGCAATAAAACGACTAATCGTACTTACTGCCAAAAGCGTACTCAGCGGCAAGGTTTCAAGGTACCTACGAGTCAACTCGCGACCATCAATGTCAACCTCGGCCTTTAGCCGGACAGCGTTGCCTCCGCCCATCAACATTGCTTTGGTGTCGTAAGTGCCCCGAATGATCTTCGCATTATCAATGAAACGCATAATTCTCTCCTGCTTTTCCAGTGATATGGATCTGGAGAAAGATATGTACACGCCTACTCTATGTCCATAAGTAAAACGCTTTATAAAGGAGCACGATTCCACGGATTACTGATGGGAAACAATGGAAAGTGACAGATATTTTAATGTAAACAAACGGTAACTAAAGTAGATGGAAAAAGAAAAATAAGTGTTAAACATTCTGCTACAATAGAACCGCAAATTCATCGCTAACACGAACCAGCAACTCAATTTTGAACGATGATAGAATCATCCACATCACTGCAAAAATTGACTCAAAATGGTGTTAAGATAAAGTAAAAATCCATGCGATTCACCCAACTCGCAAAAAGTGTTCACGAACTACGCTCCACAAAAAATAATATTAATCAAATAAGCAGAAGGTTCAGTTCAAAATGAGAAAGGGAACTCATTTCCCTACATACAAAAGACAGCAAACTAGTGCCTCGGTGCACATACCGTGGGGAACGGAGATGGGAATCAAAACAACCGCAGAGCCGAACTCAAAAAAAAATACATTGCAGGTAGGCGGTTAGTGCCTAACAAGCCCAGTAACACAAACGAAACAGTTTAGATCAACAAATATCAATATCAATGGTTTCGCTGCATGCCGATACAACAATCGACATCAATACTAAGGTAACCAATTATACTGAAGATGTGTGAATCCAAGGCACTGATATATCCATTGGATAGTTGGAACTTGTAAAAAAATGGTTTCATAACACTGTATCCTTGTCTGGCAATATTTGCAACACAGAGAGGATTGACGAGTACCTCGAGATTCCTCTCGAACGCTTCACTGTAAGTGACGACGCACGCTCACTTTTCGCGCAAATACCTGAGGTCAAGATGGAGAATGTATTAGCACAGACGCAAGATCAGGAAACCATTCACACCCCTAGAATGGTAACAAATACTCGAGTAGGGCAGTCCACATAAGACAATCAATACATTCATATCTGAGAAATTTTCCACCGCAGTCACTAGACTAGTTTGAATAATTTTGCCTATTCTCAAAGTTCTAAGGGATACTTTTAGCAAGAGGCTACCTTCTGCAGCTTTGGAACAGAGGGCCTCGAAATATATCCACGGAGTACAGCGACTCCTTCGCATTATAAAGCGAAAAAAGATAAAATAAAAGGGCGTATTGCACGTCCTCGCAGGGATTTATCCTAGCACTTGACGCTCCTTGTGGGTCTTTGACTTTCCAGCGTGGAACCGATGGCAATGCATTACATTCTGAATATTGTTTAAAACAAGGTTACCAAAGTGCAAGGCAGCATCGATACTGCCGCCAAAAAATCGACTTTCACATCAACATTGAGAAAAAACCTAGCTCACCACACTACCAACGAACTTTCCGTATCTTCGGCATTAATAGAGCTGTTGAAACATAGGACTCATTTCTCTTACGTCGGCAGCAATTTAAGTAACCCAGGATCTCGGTTTGCACATAAAATCAGAAAAAAAAAGTATGGCTTGACATAGGTTTAAAGAGATCGATTTACGCCCCATGAAATAAGGAGAAAAGAACATGAGACGAGTCTACAGAGACGAAAAACAAATTATAAGTTGATTGATGGCCAAAGAGCAGAAATGAAATGAGCTTACTTGCCGAGGAGGATGTCAGCATTTGTACGAACGATGAAACCAGCGACGATAGCCAGGATTCCGCTAATAGCAATACCTCCAAGGGTGTCGGGCCAAGCAGTGCCAGTGAGAAACGAAGCGGAGAGAGCAGCACCAGCGACAAGTACGCCCAGCACAGCAGCAGAGTCCTCAAGGAGGACCACTGCAGTGCTCGGATCAGCAGTACCAGAGAGGAGATAGGCTCGTATTGATTCAAATCCATTCTCCTTTGTCTTCAGCTTTACTTCCTTGTAAGCCACCAAGAGAGTCGAGCCTTCCGTTACGAGGGAACCCAGTGCTACTCCAATTGCGCCGTACATCGAGGTATACTCCAACCCCAGCGGCATCACTATGCCCTGCAACGCGTGGTAAAAAGTGAAACCCGAACCGAGAAAAAATATCCCTACTCCACTTATCAGAGATGAGATGCACCGCATCCGCGAGTAACCGTAGCTACAAAAAAATGCAGGGGAAAATGAACTAGAATGGTATCGGTCCAATCTGATTTAGTTACTCATATGAGCCGAAAGAGTGAACATGCGACTACGACATGAACATTAATCACATACAGGCAAACTTGTCAGACACTCCCACAACCAACAAGTGATGTCTCTGTTATTGCCATAGGTACACGTTCTAGGGTGTGCATGAACCACGCATCACTTAAACCACGGTACTATAGTAAAGTATGATAAATTTGGGTAAAATGAATGGAAACTGCTTACGGATGATCCAGGTCGGGCTGCTGAAGAGAAGAGCGAAGCCCGTAGGCAAGAACAACCTGCGGAAGCCACACAACGGAGTAAGCAGAAATCTAATCTGACTTAATGTACATTCACTATAAGCACAAAAATCAAACAATACACTTTCTACCATCAATAAAATAAACAGGACATTTCTTTCTAAAAGCAATCATGAGAATCTATGATAGTAAATGGTCGATCCACATCCCACTAACCAAGCAGAACGTATGTATTAACCTGATTAAGTGTATCGGCTACCGAATGCATCATTTCGGAGAACATGCTCTTTGAGCCGGTGTACCACCATGCCAACCCCTTGGCCACAACATTGAGTCCATTTCTAAATCAAGAGGAAAAAGCTACCATCGTTATCAATGGCCTGACTAAAAGTTGCTTGCATAAGATGTTAAATCATTTCTTTCCCAGAAATATCAACTAATTATGCAACCAAAGACAGGAACTCACACAATTATGGCCATCAATACGACCTTTCCTGGACCGGCTCTCCACGAATGATTCATCACCATGTTAGACTACAAAAACGAATTGTAGAAATTGTGGCACAGACTAGACCTCATCAAATAACTAGAAGCTGGTGCAAGAGTGAAAGCTGAAATGAAATAAGCAATTACAGTGAACATTACACCACCTATTCTACACTTAATTTCGTCATATGTGTACTGTAGCATAATTATGTAACGATCGCAATAGTTTAGCGATTCGAATAGGAGTAACCTACGTTTTGAGTGCTGGATTCTGATTTGTAAGACTGAGCCACATCTTTGTTTAGTCGTCTGCGAGCAAACCTTTCTAGAACCACTTTTTGCTCCAAAACGAACTACCTACCTATTGTAGCCTTCCTTTCCAAATCCTTTACCAGATTTCTACGTTTTTCAAAGGCTTCTTGACCGCCATGCTTTTCCAGCGCCCTAGAAAAAAGCATTACACAGGCACTGAGCATACAATTTTTCGACATCGGACCGAAGAAACACTTGCGTCCGAACCTCGTTTGAATAAGGACTGCGACTATAATATCTGGGAAGCTTGTCTAAATCTCTGAAGGAAAAGGATAACAGTCAAGCACAACTAACGCTGTAGAAAGCATGTACTCGCTAACGGCTCTCAGCGGTGTCAAATACTTGATTGACTTAACCGAATCGTCATACTTAAGTGGCGTCCTAATCTTTGGAATAACTGCGAAAACAACTTAGGAGGCATCGAAGATGTACCTTCGGGGTCTAAAGGCCTTGACCCACTAGGCAGATGGGGACCGTGTGTCAGGTGGAAAGGGGCGATGCTCAAAAAGTTGTTGAATACTAAAGTTCCGAATAACTCGAATACTTCTATTACTTCTATCGTTCAACAGTTGGGGTCGACATGACAGCAGGATGCAACGAGCACAAGCATGCATCGCCACCGACACCAGACCCACAAACTACATGCAACAGAAGGGCACCAATTCCCAACGAGCGCTTCGTACAACCATCTTAATTGGTTCGGTATAACAAGTAAACGGAGAAAGCAGACCTTGATTATAACATTACAACATTTTTAATGTTAATATAATTGTCACTCTATTGTGGATTGAAATGCTCTTATTACCGAAAGAGCACAACTGCAGGACCGGTCAATGCTACAACCAAATTTTCAAAATTTGACACCTTCGAATTGCACCGACCTAGTCAACAACACCCAACATTATCAAACCTTAGCCACTATCTCTATGTCCTGCCGCACGCCAGCCAGCGGATTTTGACACACGACCTTAGACCCCGTCCGATGTCAACAGAACCTAGCTTAGCTCAAAGACGTACTGCAAACGTACACAGTAGCTGGTAGTCTGTACCCACGGCACGAAGTCTGCGATGCTCACACAGCTTAAGAGAACGTTGGGAAGGTTCACCCAGAATCCAACTTAGTAAAGCACAATCTACAACGAATACCAAGTGCAAGCTCCATACCTTAGTGCGTTCGTGGTGCCAAATGACCATATATACGGAAAATTCGCTTGAGAATATTTTTCAATGAAAGGCAGTTAATATGTATACAAGGAAGCAACTACAATGTACGCAAATAATCATTGAACAGATCCTCTTTGCCTTTGGCGAATCGCAAACAGAATTCACCATCAGTACCCTCAACAATGGCATCCAGCGGTGTGTAGAGGGGCCTGCGTAGAGATAGTTGATGAAACTCATAGTTGATGAACTCCTAAGCAAATAAAACTCGAGTACTTTTGGCAGTGATATGAGGAATTCAACAGGAACAAAAAAAATAAAAATCACAAATCGCGTTCGTTAATCTTCAGAATAAATATTGAAGACAGAGCCGCGATTACAAAATCTCAATGGCCCACAATCAAGTCAGGATATTTTTACATGCATTAAATAACATGGTTCCTGTATAGAGGATTCAAAAATAGGAACCAAGTAGTAGAATAACCTTACTTCTTGCATGTGCGACTAGGTATTAAAACTGTTTAAACCACAAATATTCAATTATAATGTCGAGTAACCCACTGTGCTCCATCAGGTTGGAAGCGGTGGCAGAGCTTCAGAAAGTTGGTGCGTTCCTCGAGGATTCGCGGGGGTGCACAGAGCGCGCGAGGACAGAGAGCAATCTGGTCGAAGGAAAGATTGAGACGTCGGTGCAGGTGAAAAGCATTGGTGGAGATGACCCGGTTACCTGGATATGAGCATAAGTGCCAGGACACTTGAAAATACTGGAAATTCATTCAGTTTCAACCACGAATACATTTATGCGTGCGTCGTGGAGACACTTTAGCGCGATAGAAATGGGCTTTAAGAAAAAGACTATGCCACCCCCTATTTGAAAGTGATCAATAAACAATGAAATCAAAAAGTATTGAAAGTTTGGTGAGAGATTCACCTCTGTACAAGCGTGAGAAGGCTATAAAATAGAGCTTTGAGCTTCGGCGCGGTGCATGAAGAAACCGTGTTATTCAACCCAAAATGTATGTTAATGATACTCGTAGAAAATGTGCAGGGCAAAAATAGCGGGTAACATCAGAACATCCGCTAAAGTAACCAAGGCTTACTTGAAAGGACTAGTCTCGGAAATGCAACGATCATTTGGCGGGCAGAGGCCACCGAAAAATCCATCATCTTTGTAAGAACGACAAAAATATCCTGCAACAAACGTAATGCCATTTGAGATGAGCAGCAGCAACGCTGGATGGTGGATAGGCCTAAGCTAACTGATACACCAAAACACGGTTCTACATATCGAGTGACGGATAGTCAAACCAAAATTGCATTTGTTGTGAGCGTTAGTATGGAAACAAAATCTTCCAGTCAGTGCCAAATTTTGCAATAATTAAGAGCGTAGAAGGATACTTGGCGGTTACATAACAGCGTTGATATGCATAGATAAAAAGCACGCTGTAAGATTGTCATATCGGAATTTAATTGAGAAAAAAGAAAGGAAAACACAAAAGATGAGATCTTGCCTTTATCAATTGTACCGGTTGTACAATACATTTAGGTGCTTCGCTTGCAATATGCCGGACTTCGTGAGCTGAAGGAAAAATTTTTGATTAAGATCAAGAAGTGGAAAGGGATCAGAATGTAGTATCATAACAGCATAATTGCAACTACATATAACTATGCTTAGTATTAAAACTAGGGGTTACCTTTAAGAGCAAATATCGTCATAAGTGTTCCCAATTGCCTATCCACTTCGCAACTTCTTAAAGCCACTATCGTTGGCTGGCTGGATACCATGCGAATAACGTCACTTGAGCTAAATTCTCGTTCTATGAAGTACCTCAAACGGGATTCAATTTCTTCAACTGGTAACTGATAAAAAAGCTCCTATAAGGCTTCAGAAGCGAAATCGACAAGTCGGTAACTCAGCGTAACAATGAAAATCTGCCATTAAAGCCACACCTTTATGATTGGTTTGGGGGCGCAAGTCATGATACGAGACAAATGAGGTAGCTCAAATCCGAAACTGTTGAGATACCAAAGTTTAGGAGCGATGGTGGCATTGAAGTCAGTCTTGACTACAAGATTGGCTACCCCAGGTTCCGACTCCATTCGCGAAAGGTCTGCACCAAGTTCAACTAGTTTCCGAAGGCATTCATTACTAGATTTAATGCAAAACTATAAAGTACCTACGCAAATTCAAGCATGTGACGATCAATTTAAGGAACAATGCTGGTATATTTCTCAAATGCATACATGCGATTCTTCGTAAACCTTAGCTTCCAGTTCCAACTTTACTACGGCTTTCCAAATAACCAACTAGAACATATGGCGTAACGTTAGTACAAATTCTAGTGTCATTAACGATAATGACTAAAAGCACTGAAGCGCAAGCAAAAATATTAGCCTCAAATATAGAATGGAAAAAAGGTGAGCACATAAGGTGATCAATGTAAGAAGGGGAATCCTATCACTTACTGTGGAACAAGAGCTGCAAGGTTGCGGGCCTCAGATAAACGAGGATAGTGGTGATCTATATCTAGCTTCGTAATCCAGTTTTCCAAAACAGATACGGAATCCTTAACTCCCAAATTATGACAATATTGGGAAGGGTCGGGGCTGTTAAGCCCAACATCTGTCTTTGAAGGAAAGGTGCTAGGTTTAGTGAGTGATTGTAAAAAGGTCGTGGACTCAAAACGAATGCCATTCTGGGCGGTAAATTCAGCCACGCGACTAAATACTGTGGGCAAAAAATATCCGAATACGCGCGAACTGGAAGAGGTCAACATGCAGATTGAATCTGAAAATGTCAAAAATCAGCACTGACTTTAGAGTAACTACGTCCTGGTAACAGAATGACTTTCATAAATGTGTAACGGCGATGCGTTACAACAATACGACATCTATTAAACTTGGCAAATATTCAGAGAGATCGTAAGGATACAAGAAGCACGTTCTTCAAGCTCTAATGGGTTACATTATTCAAAGAACATCCACAATGCACACCCGCAAGCTGGCTTAGCCACTAAATTTTAAAATATGACAATGACTCAAAGCAAATTATAACGTTCCGCAAGGTAGTCATGGGAGTAGAATTACATTATGGTGGCTGATAATAAAGTGTTGTGAGTATCACTATTTGTAATTGTGAGTAGTGCCTTGAAACGGCACCTTGATAGCGAACAACTGTCAGGGGGGCTTGCAGAAATCTCACCATCATCGATTGTAATTTCCGCCTACATGGATTACTAATATTATGTAAGTGTAATTTAATCATTCTGTTTTCCATCGTTAATAATGTTTGCTATGGTACCTTTTGTGGCGTCCCGAGGCTTCCAATAGGGTAAAATAAGGCATAAGTGAGGTTGAATACATGTATTCCGAAGACCACAGGGCAAATGGAGCCTAAGCGTGGCCCGCAGGCCAGCCCACGTGTACAAGAGCGAGACAAATCCTAAAGTGACCACCAGACGTCAGATAGTCACATAAACAAATCATTACACTGCCCCTCTTCTTCTGAGCGACGTCCTCGGCGCTCCCCTTCGGTACACCTCCCGTGCCAGCCATCACAAGACTGAGAAATCGTACTTGGTCTCCTCGGTAGCTTCAACTGCATATGGAGTTACGCTCGGTCTGACAACCAGATTCGGGGCCACCTACACCTGTTGACCATCAATTGCTTCCAGGACTAGATGGTGGAACTCTGGCCTAAAACATATATGTTACAGGGGAAACGGGATGAGTCACTGTCCCACATGTAAGGAGAACCGTAGTGTCATTTCCGACACCTAAACGCGGATTTTGTAAGAGGAATTCCGACACGAAACCTTTCCAGATGGTTCACGGCAGTGTCGCTTCAGTTGTTAATGGCTTGTCTGTGGAACACGGGAATAAGGTGAAATCCAATGCAGACATCAGTCCGAATCCTTTCGTTGTGAAGGATTCAGGGATTCGACGTCACAAGATAAATGCGCCTCCTTCAATTCACGTCCCCTTTTCGCCTGTATCTTCACCTATTGCACTTCGTTAGAGTCAGACCTCCTTCTGCGTATGCAAGGCTTCTGACTGCCGGTGCACAACGCCAAAATTCGCTTATTGATCTTGGATTTCCCCACTAAAATGTAAAATTCCTTTGCAATCTTGTCTGCTGGTTGGATTGTAACCTTCTTGTCGTGAAAAGAGAGGTTTCGACTTTCTGGCCAAGGGAATCCGATTTTTGAGTATCTGCATGCATTAAACCAATGCATCATCCGATGGAACCGTTGCTCGCCAGCTTGTTCTTACTGCTCTTTTCCGGAAATCAGTCGATTAGGTGGCAAAGTTTAGCAACATTAACGTAGGATGCCAGTAAGGCAGAGGTGTCTGTTGGGCAATAGATTGTCCCTCCCATTGTCGCTTTTAACAAACGACCAACGAAGAACAAGCCGCAGAGAGAGACCCCGCCTTGGCTAAGTCGTTGAAAATGTCGAGTTCTCTTTCCGCTGCCATCAATGTAGCATCCCGAGACTTCCTAGCTGGTATAAGAAGTCAGTAAGTACAGGTGGACACATGTATTCGAAGACGACAGAGCAAATGGGCCTGAGCATGGCCCGAAGTCCAGCCCACGTGTACCAAGGCCAGACAAATCCTAAAGTAACCGCCAAACGTCATTGGGTCACATAATCAAAGTATTGCACTTTTATCCTAGTATCCACCGTTTATAGCATGTATCACCGATGCGAAGGAATCGCGAATACTTGGAACGGAGGAATGTCTGAGCTCCTCACAACAGAAGAATAAAAATAATGACCGCTTTGGCTCCACTTTGTCCTTGTATATCAAAAACAACACGTTAACAAACTGGGACACTACCACCGCGAACTAGCTCAAAAATTTCGTGTTGGACTGCTCTGTGCTACATCAGTGTATGTTGATGACACTATTGAGGATTTCCTTACATGCGGGACTGTGTTTGATCCCGTCCTGGCTGTTCAACGCCTGGACAGCCATCGACGGTCACCAGGTATATGCAACTCTGATTTCTGCTCTCAAACGGATTTAGTTGAAGCTGCTGGAAAGGCCAAGTGCTACTCCCATTCTCATGATAGTCGATGACTGGCACAATTGGTTCGTAGATCTTTACTTGTGGCACCGGACACGTTATGATAGCTGGCACGAGAGGTTATCAAGGTAAGAGCTGAGGATATCGCTCACATAGAGAGCGGGGCAGAGTACCACTTTCCATGTGTTACCACCTGATGTCTAGCGCTCACTTTGGCTGCTCTTCGAACCAACCTAATCAATTCTTCCCCTAGAATTCACGAATTCAGCCTAACTAAGAAGTCACTAACATTGGAAACGATATTACTTATAAACCACATGGAAAAGTTTCATGTCATATCCACATAAAGCCCGCCAATGCAAACATCAGCGAATTCTATCCTATGGAGTTTTTTTTCAATTCCGTCCCTGCATTTTACGACCCTTCCCTTATACTAGTGTTTTGGAGGCTAGCTATGGATGCGTGTAGTGATCAGTAGAATTTCCACCCCGGGGATCTAATTATTAAACTAGTAAAACCTACAGAACCCTAACTTCGCATATGTTTGACAATTGGGATGTTCGACTCTTGTACGTTTTCTCGTGCCGATAGTCACGTGGAGACTTATGCAGGAGGCAAGTTAGAGAAGGAGAGTTGACATGTTGGGCGTTTGATTAAATTCCGCTGAGTAAAGTATCTTGGCCCACACCAATAGTACCCATCTCTCCTGTATAATGAATGCGCATGACACTTTGATAAGGTATGATGCCACCGTTTGTCTTTCGAAACAGAAACGCCAGAACAACCTCTAAAACCAGTCATTGTTTGCGTGATTTGGACCAGCATTATTGCCGATTACGTGCAGCTCTCTAAGGCCTCTATGATAGAAGACATTATGCTAGGACGAACGACATGCATTCGCTTTACAGGGTTCGATGCTTTGGTATTATCCAAAAGGGCAATCCATCCAGCTTATCTATAACAGCCAATGGTGAAAAATAATGGAAAACGTGCCAGAACCCATAATAAGCTGAATCAGCATGAAAGAACACATGTATAGACGTCTCCCATTGGCTATGCATTGCTCATGTATCTAGACGCACAACTAAAACTACCAAATCACCACAATATCCCTTCCATTTTCCTCGCATCTAAAAAACTCCGCTGTATCCGAAGATCTAATTCATTCACAAGTTGGAGTGGAAGAGGGGACACTTGAAAATTTTATGCTGTTTAAGCCGATTCGAATAAATCTCCTTGCTCCCTCCTTTAGACTACGAGTCTGTCTACCTGTCTACTTATCGGTTTCATTCAGCTAGCAAGAAATTTGGGGACGCCACTCGTTCATAAACCTCTTGAATATCTATCACCAACTTAGTTTTGCCAGCACTCAATCCGATCAAGCAGATATAGTTTGACAATAGTACTCTTGCAGAACATGGAATCCGCGTAGTAACACGCCATCTCAACCATTCAAAATTGAAAGCTTCTACTTGAGGCCTGTTTTTTGTTGCATTGATAAAAATCATAGAAATCAGTAGGATTTCTCCATTGGAACGGCAGAACACTCCAAGTCTTCCTCGCAGCAGCAGTATGAAGGTCGTTCAGGAGTAGTTCACTACCAGCTTACCAATACCCGCAGAGCACACCCACGAATGAAACTTGTTAAATTTTTCTAAGAACTACTGGTGAAGTCTTCTTGTATCATTAACATTCCAGTGATTTATTCAATGCATTCAAAAATCCTTTCCATGGCGCCAGTTACCATTTGCGTCTGTCATGAATCCTTTTGTAAAATTTCCTAAAAAGCCTTGCTAACACAAAACCCAAGGAAATCAAAGTCACAGTTTCAATGCAAATAAAAGAGGTCGTTTGAGATGGCATCATTAAGTTATAGCCCCATATCTGCATCAGTTGACAACTGAAAAAACTGAACACTTCCAGTGCTTGTTTAGAGCCTAGACTCTTCTACAATCAAGCTTTCGTTTTCACTCGAAAAGGCCTTGCTCATACAAAGCCAAAACAAAGTCGATGGCCCAGTCAGATGTTTTCACTCAACAACCTACGTAGTTTTGTCCATTGATAAAACAAACATCTACAGATTTAATAAAGGTGCTCTCCGCAGATTTACAGTTTCTGAAATAGTGCAGCTTGTTTTAACAAAAGATAAATTGTCTTACGACAAGGGGGCCGCGATTGGAGGATGGCTCATTAGCAGCACAGATTGACGCAAACATAGTTCACCGACTCCTCCAAAAACCGCACTACAGGTATGATGGGCAGCTCCAAGTGAGATGGAGGGACAGCGTTACACTTGAAAAGCACAAAACGACAACAACGAGGATCGACAAGAGGAGGAATTTCATCCGCAGCAACCGCGGCCATTATTACGGGACGGTGGAGAGGGCGTCGGGAAGTAGCAAACTGCCATTGCACCACCGAGCCCTTTGGCAGGGCATTAACCACCGCCCAGGCCACCCGTGTGTCACATGCACACCAGACCCTGCTGTCTGCTGCTGTCATTGAGCCACAAACCGTTCCATGGAAGTTATCCCGCACCCTCTGCAGAACATCGAGGCTAGTGGCGTAGACAACAGAGTAGAAGAGAGATCGCCAGCCACTCGGTTCCATCACCTGTAACAGTCAGTTTCCCATTAAAAATTAGTAAAAGGTTCTTCAACAATCTAGTCGCTCATTGATCATCAAAGTATTTTTGATGCAAAATACCGACAACAATCATTAAACATTCCCCTGCCAATAAACGATACCGAATAACCGCAATTATCCTCCGTCAAGGGTTTCGTATACATCTGGTGGTGCATTCCGCGGTTCACCAATGGAAGCCTAACCTTAAATTGGGGCACGTTTCTGAACTTGCATATTGCTATATCTCGCGTAGATCACCTCAAAAATAGCAACTACGCCGGCAGGTTTTGTAAATAAGAACTTCTGTGTACGGCATCCGAAAGCAAGCAATCGTTGTCAACTAAAAGTAGTTTTCATGAACTCAAACTTAATAAGCGCTATAACGATTAGGCTTACTTATCTGCTTGGTCAGTAATGATGGAAGAGCAAATGAATGTTCACAAGAAAATCTAAAAATGCATTTTGAGTGGAAGAAGGATACCAAGAAAATGCTTGGCTCAACTGTGAGACTGATAGTGGAACATTCAAGCATAAACCCTGCCTAAGAAACAAAATAAAATGAACTCTGTCACACACCCAGCTTCTACTAACTTGGCCCAACATTGTTTTTAGCCTACAGCAGTAAAAACGCATAATTTCGAAGGGACTAAAAGAGCATGGCGTTTTGAGAATTGCCACAGGTCAGCACTAGCCATAAAATTTCAAATTACTCTAACATAACGGCTCAGCTCTGCATTGAAACCCAAAGGTCAGCCAAATTTGTCGGATAAAGTTATGACCTACGAAGCCCTTTGTTTCAACGACTGGGCAGCTGAGGCGTCCATCCCCAAGATCCCCAAAATGAGTACACTAAGAATTAGAAGGACTACAACGCATCTCCATTAGGTTAAGGCGACTGTCATATATGTGATGGAACCAATGACAACAAGATGTACTACTTCAATTCACTAATGGATTGCAGCCCCAATTATGACTGATGCGAAACCCTCCAAGAATTGCGCAAAAGATCATGCGCATTTTTCGCTGCAAGAGTAACTGTTGTCGTTGTTAATGTTGCGCCTGTAAACACAGCTGACCTGCTATATGCGCCGAGTGATTGCGCGCTAGAAAGGGTATAAGTACTCCATAGACCGCAAGAAATGGGTCAAGCAGTCATCAGTTGAGATGTTTCATAAGAGCGGAGGTGTGAACAGCATCTTCAGCGCATTCGGTCAAGCCTTCCATAACGTTAGCCAAGGGCGAGAACCTGGTACCGTCAACAATCTTGGGTGAGTTCACAAATCACTCGACCTCATACCGTCGTGGCATTACATTTGAGGCAAGTTTTCGAATGAATTGTGGTCTTATAGCCCCACATTCACAAGAGATCGCGTAAATGATTAAGTACTAATAAGGCTATAGCACATCAATTCGAAAATCATGACCGATACAGGGATAGTTTAATGGTAATCAAAATGAGCAAAGGCAACTTGATGTAAAATGGGTTAATCATATAGGAATCGTACTGAGCAATTTCATTTGTACATGGCAGAAACTTTAGGTGCAATCAAATGCGAGGCGGTGGAAATTGTGGGCATTGCATACCCTTGCCTGGCTGTCCCGGACATTCCATTCCAGCTAATTGGGGAGGAAACTGGGGCAACTGCACCTCGACCCAGAAGCTTGTTAACACTATGACGAGTGGTCCGATGAGAATTGGCTAAGCACTGGTTCCAGTTAGCCAATCATACAAAGTTGTTACCCATCCAACTCTTACTCTAATAAAGCATGCTTTCCTCCTTCACAACTTCCTGCAATCATGAAGAAAAAGCAAATGGGCCGCACAGGGTTAAAATGGGAAAATATTTAACTGCGTTGTATTTACTTAACGGTTACAAATACGAAGTAAAGCTGAGAAAAAAATCTGTTGGAAACATAAGCGAATACTCAATTACTTGGAGGAGTACTGAAGGACAGCGCATGCTGCGGGTGTTCCCCAGATGGCAAAGATAAAGTGAGTACACCTGAATGGTCATATGCTCAACACGCACCTTAATAACCCGATGCGTATGCCTCAAAGCAAGCCAGCACTGCTGTTCGATGTGAGGTTGCAAGCCTTCCCACTGGAGTACAGAAGGAGTTGAAGGCGGTGGAAGCTCCATTGTCTCGGGAACCAGCCCAATCTGGCCAGAGTAGAGGCACTCAGAGGCAACTCGAATTGCCTGGCTATGGGAGGCAGAAGCAGCCGGCGCCCAGTAGGAAAGCGAGCGCACTCGCATCGCCTCTACATCCACGATTTGTTGCATTTCGACAGCAACAGCGATGCTGGAGATCGCTACGACTATTTCATCTTTGAATACCTGGGAGCATATGACAAGATCGCCTACTAAATTATATTTCTAAACCAATGGTGACAGAAACGATGAGTAATCTGTGTGGGAATTGCATTGGGAGTAGCTCTTGAGTTATGCGAACTTTCACTTAATCCTTTTGGTTTCTCAGGGAAACTGATCAGGCGAACACATCATCAAATGATGAACAAGAGTACTAGTAAATGGTTGACATTTTGGTAAGTGGGTTGCCAATTCTTCAGTTGATGTAGGATATTTTCCGAAAATAAATGTAGTTTTGCAAGAGAATTTGATAAAATAGGGGATTTCAGCAATTAAAAGCTATTTATACAACGCAAGAATGCTTTAGTTGTATAGCTAAAGAACGGCTCCTATGACTGAATTATACAAAAGTATCAGACGTACAGGGATGTCAAATCAAACAACCATTGCAATGGAAACGTTTTGCAGCAATGCCCAAACTTTTGATAATGCACTTTTATGGTATTAGTCTCCTCAAAGGCTTAACTATCTCACTATAGTAATGCGATGTGAGAAGGGCTTAGCTATTTACTCCAACCCACACGAGATCAGTCACTGTTCCTGATGCAAAAATTCTTCCATGTTTTTCGAAAAGGAGAAAACCACCACCAGCATCCAGCCCATTTAACTCCGTTGGCTTAAACTAAACACATATAAAGGACCATTACGAAAATCTCATTGAAAAATAAGCCTTAATCTTGGTAAACTTTAATTGAACCCTTTCACCAAAAGTCAAGTAAAATGAGTAGTAAAAACTGTAAAGGTGTCAACATTTGGGACCTGATAAGGATACTCAGATAAGCCAAGCATAAAAGCCATTTATGTATTATATGCTAAGTCAGAGAAGTAGGCGAACCCCGTAAAGCACAATCCATAGGTCAACTGAAGATCTCCTACCTTAACATCAGAGAACCGATTAAGGGTATCAGGAGACCACGGAGATGAAAGAAAGACTAGACTCGGGGGCACGTTTCCGATCCGACGACGTCTTGCAGAAGGAATGTCAAAAATATGCTTGAACAAATTATTGATTGAGCCAAGAATGCTGGAATCCGAGAGTTCAACATTCGTAGTCAGGTGGCAATGAATTACATCATCAAATTTTAGACCAAAATTGCCTAGACAAAGTGATGGGCTGTAGCAATGCATAGCTTACTTAGCAGTGACCCCAGCTTAAAAAGGGCATCTTGAGTCGCGCACTTAACACGTAAATGCAGCTCCATTTCGACCGACGAACGATCCACTCCTATGCACGTAGGCGTTGATAGAAGCCCACCAGGCAAACTAAGAACCCCAAGCGTGCTATTAACAGGGGTTAGTGAAGCATAATCTTCGAGAGAGTAGTGCCATTTTTTCGCATTGGATATGTCTCGAGATATTTCTGAAGGTACAGCATCAGTAAGGGCTGCTAGTCTTTCCTCAGTAGAAACGAAAGGACGTCTATGCGCTATAACATCTCCGACAGCAACATCCCTAGCAATGTCCAACAAGGCTTCTCTGGAGGAGCGAATTTCGGCCATATTCTTATTCTATATAAAAACAGACAAGTAGTGGACCAAATTTTACCTCTAACCGGAAACCCTTGTATCGAAGGTAGGCTACAGTCGAGAAGGGATCGCTAGAATGAATAACGACTTTCGGTTCCCCAAGTGGAATGATGCGCTTGGAAAATAGTGGGCAATCAAAGGTGAATGTCTCATACTCTCCGCCCTCACCACAAGGATTCAGTGCGCAGTTTGAATCGTCTGCGAGACAAAACGCAAGCGGAACAAAGTCGGCAATCCAGCAGCCCAGATCGCGTTCTATTTCTAATCCATAAGAGGCTATCTGGCCACATTAATAAGAATGCTTTATGCACCTTAACAATCCTCGCCATCAATCCAGCACCAACCATATCAAGCAAGAGCTCCTTTTGATCTCTTTGCCAGAGATAAGTCAATGAAACCCAGGAAAGCCGTTCACAAACGTTCTCAATGCGCTCGCGTTGATAATTCGATGAGATCGCACCAGAAACCAGGCCCCCGACATCAGCATGGTTCCTGCGAACATGTAACAGAAGATTGAAAAGATCCTCAACCTAAATATAACATAGGATGGCATGTCATTTACCTCGTCGCCAGGTGATACCTCATAGGTACGAGAACGACAGATGGCAACACGATTTATCTTCGATTGGTAAAGAGGTACATTCAAAGCCTCCGAAAGAAAACGAACCCCTTCGGTACCAACAGTTTGAAACATATAACTATCAATCTCTACAGTACTTATCAATAATAACCGTACAGATAATTATGTTACTCTTCTTCAGTAGATGGAGGCTGCATATTCACTAGAGCAACAACTTCATGATTCTGAGAGACACTTTCTAAAATGGAAAACATGCCATCTTTCCCCCCACTAATAAGCGCCACGACACGCATGGCGCGGCGTGGAAGTGACTACTGGGGCTATTGTAATTAGGCAAATTCTGAGGCGAAACGCGGTGTAAGGTCATGGTAGAATTGTGTGAGTTAAAGCAATTTTTAGAAGCAAACGAGCAAAATGGCCCTTTAGAATACTTGGAACTTCTTTGTCGTCTTTCAAAAGTTAAAGACCTATGGCTGCTTTAATGCAGCAAAACGTGTTAATTCAGTGAGGCAAAAATATTGGCAAAAACTTTTAAACAATAAAAGGATACCATTAGCATTGCTTCCTGTATATTCTGCTCATAAATTATCTTTGCGTAAAGGAGTTTCGTGGAACTGGAACAAAGGTTTAAACACGAAAACATGTTGATGAACCGTAGAGTCAGCATTTCTATCAGTTATTGTGCTCCAGTTAATATGTTAATTAACATCCTACTAATTTGGCCTCTTTTGCTGGAATTAGATATACTTATGGTCAATTACTTAGGAGTTATAGAGTATCAAAGGCCTAAATAAAGGCTTTTGATTGCATTAGTATAGGGTTTGGATTATTGAATTCTTTGAATGCGCCGATGATTACTCGATATGTTAGTGATGCTTCAAGGACCAACGTGTTTGGCCGCTAATTCGGTTGTGTTTTGCCTGCAAATGGTTTCTGCTTAGCCGTGCCGACCACAGCAGAATAAGTGGATTCCCCATCGGTGATTTCTCAAGGTTTTTGCTTCGACTTTTGGCATATTCTGAACTACTTTGTTTAGCCTAAGTGGACTGAATGTCAGTGGTCGTATTCAAATTCTAGATGATGTGCTCTCTGAGATCTGTAAACCCATTTCATCGTGGCTTGTATTTTTGTTAGATTAGATCTGACAGATATATATCCCTAAGTTGTGGTGCAGTTAACCCCATTAAAGTACCCATAGCCCATTTTGTAAAAGACGTTTCCATTTTCTTTTATTATTTACATCGGCCTGGCCATCTCACGATTTCTGGGCCAATCATTAGCTAACTGTGTGTTTCGCTATCACACCTGTACGTCACATGCACTTCTCATCATAATAGCGTGACGAACTAAGCTGGTCATATCACTTGGTACTAAACCAAGCTACCTCAGAAAGTGAAATGGTGTTCCAGTTGTTTGATTTTTACTTTATTTCATTTTTTAAGCATCATTCAAAGTCAACCGGAATGAACACTTCGGAGTGTATTCCAAACAGGTGAATGGAATTTAAATTAATTACTCTATGACGGCAAAAGTACGGGTACGTAGCGGGAAATCCGTATCATATGGGGGTCTTGACGTCTGAAAATGTATTTCGGCATGAGATTTCTGCTATTTTCATTCAAGTAGTAACGAGTTGGATTGGTATTTTAGAGGATGTGATGTAGGAAGTACATTTTGTAAGGACTGAAGTAACCGAGTGGTCACCCGATTGAACAAAGCACTAACTCATTGCAGGTGTGCCAGTTCTTAAAATGTCGGTGAGAGTTAATCACTTAGGGCTGGAATGGGTATAAATTAATGGGCAGTAAATATGTGATACTTAAGTGGCATACGTAACATTCGAAAGAAGTTCAGAGTATTATGCTAATAGCCAAAAGGTGGAGGTCGCGTAGGTTCTCGATGTAGAACTTTCTGCGATATCTCTAGAAACAGGATGCGATTGCATTATTTCTGCAAATTCGCACAATTCCCTGTGTGATATTCCGTTTCTCATAGTTTCGATAAGAATATGTACAAGTGCTTATACACCTTGAGATATGATAAAACAAAGGCGGATTACGAAAGGAATCTAATGAAGCGGAGGTAAGAATAGTAAATTCAAGATCATGCTTAAGGCAAAAACTGCATGAGCTTTTCAATAAGGAATTTGCACTTCTCGACCAAATCTCTCTTAAAATCGAAGAAGATCGGGAGCTTCGCTGTAAGCAGCTCAAGGACGAAATCGAAGAAGTACGAAGACTTAAGGAAATTGAATGCAAAGAATTGGCGGAAGCTGGATACCGGTAATTTCTGGTATTTTGAGCACACTGTTACGAGTAAAATGATAAGGCATTTTTATTCGAGACTGGTTTGAGCTACTTTCTGCATTCATTCGCGCGTGCCAAACTTATACATTGGGATGGACAATGAAGCATGGCTTCTCGCGTAGCCTGTTAGCATTTTTCGCTAGCATTATCCTTGTCATCAACTGCTAAACTTACCGCTATTAGGTTTGATTTAAAGTAACTATATGCTGTGATGGAGGCGATGTTAAGTGATCTGGTCCGCCGTGAATCAATGGACCGCATGGGACTCGATACGCTCATTGGTATCTATAGTACGGATTTCGATGCTTACTGTCGGTTGTCATTCAAAGTTCATAATCAATTATAGCATATTTGACACTTGTAAATGAGCGTTTCATTGAGTGATTTTGACGTATGCCCATTCGTAGCGTAGCCACGAAGAGCCGAAAGCCGATATTTCTCGACAAACCACCTTTTTTCTTAATTGAGAGCAGCATTCAGCAATTCACATTCCTACTTAAATTTTGCGGCTATGCCTAAGTTTTCAAATGCTTGCTTAGGTTTTTAATGCATTACCTTACTCTTTTGAATGAATAGCTTGCTTATCTTACTCGAATTCGCATTCAGTGCTGTCAATTTCAACTCATTACAAAGCATTGTAATTAACCAATAGGAATTCGCTTAGTTTTCCAACTGTTTTATATTTTTAGGAAACGAACAACGATGAATAGAGATAACTATAGGCTAGTGCTGAATAAACTTTATGTTCGGGATCTCAATGCACAGATAGAGTTGAATAAGCAGATAAAGACCCATGAGAATAGGAAAGAGGAGAGGATGCCAGTAATGGTTTCTCTGCCATTGGGCTTTGGGTGTGGAAGTGACAATACCAAGCCTAAAAGGTAGGTTTATTTTACTTTCTTTTCTCAACGTATGAAGGGATTTAAACGAGGAATTAAGCAATGTAATGTCAGCCAGAGAGGCAAGAAAGTCAGAAATCGCAAAGCAAAAGAAGAAGGAGGCTGAAGAGACGGTAAGAAGTTCAACCATTCATTTGGAGGGGGTATACAACGAGTGAAAGAAATAGGTTCTTTGCATAATAAACGTGATGGTGGGCAGCGTACCTTCACTTCATTGAGCCTATTCTCATTCCCTCCGCCACTTGAAGCTATGACTGCCTATAACAGGTTGTTTAAAGCGCCACTAATTTCTTGGCCTTACGGATTTGGGAAATTTTAGATATTGATGCATTCTTCAATCATGTAATTAAATTGTATAAATGTTGCGAAACGCATTTAGGCTGAGCGTGAAGAGATGCATCGTCGTGAGATAGCGCAAGCTGCCAAGGCAGCTTATGAAAGGAAGGCAGCGCTGCGAAGTTCATTTGAAAGGTGGATTGAGGAAAGGAACCAGGAACTTGAGAGTGCCAGAGAAGAGGACGCAAGAACTTCAGCCTGGCTGACCTCTAATGCCATTCAACAGGGCGCAGCAATCGAGAATAAATCGCTTCAAGATAAAGTTAGTGGTCTGGTAATTTGAAGTTGGACAACATCTGGCTTGAACAGTTATTTTTTGCGTAGTTAATGTTTAATTGAATTTCCTGTGTATGATAACGATACATGAGCTATGTGAATCAGTGTCTGGGCCAGTGCATTGGAGGCTTCAAATGCTATGTGAGTTGGATAACAAGGAGACATTTAATTCTCTGGTGTAAAAATGGCCTTGAGACAAAATGTTAGCTGCAAAGGGTTGCTGTCTTGGTTACTGAAACATGCTGTTTTACATAGGCGACTTACAAGCAAAGAGCTCTGGCGTTCTTTGAGTATGCAAAACAATTGCAGAGGGTGAAACTATTGGAGGAGGAAAGAAGGGAACTGGCCATGGAACGGACCGCTGGAGACATAATGAAGGCAAATGAGGCGAAACAAAGGAGGATGAAGGAGGCGAGTCAAGCTCTGGAAATAAAAATCAGACAGGCACAACTGAAACAAATACAGGAAAAAGGTAAGTTGAATCACCAATCTTGACTTATAGCAACATTCAAACGATTGCATTCATGGATGTGTGGTATGTGCAGTGTAGTATTAGTTACTTTTGTATTTAAAAATAAAAACATAAACTCACTTGTGCAGTGCCAAATGCACTTGGTCTGATCCATATTGGCTTTAAAAAAGTGAAACATCCCGATTTGTCCCCATCCAAAGTGAGAGGACACGCTGAACGTGTTTTCCACCAGGCTATGGCAACTAGTTACAGACAAAGCTTTTGCATTACTATTTAACAGCAGTTGAACTGATCAGCCCAGTTGGTTAAAGTGGCGGTGATTGAGTCTCCTCCATAGATGATGCCTACAACTACGTCCGCTGCTTACTTCAAACTTCATGACCACATGGGTTATAAGTGGGATGCAAACTATTTGTGAACCTCGAGATTATCGTAAATTTTGATGAAAAGGGGAAAGCAGTAGATGAATTCTTTCCAAATTCGTGAGCAAGGCCATCTTACAAAGCACAACACGTTCAATTACGTGTGTGTGTAGAGTTAGGAATGTTTGGTGATTTCTTGGCGTTGTGATTTTAGAGGAGAGATCATTTGCGCCTACAACCGATGACGGTCCCAGCTTCCTCGACAAAATGCTTGGCGATGGTGAACGAGGGGTGGATGGGAAGATAATAGTCAGGCAGGAGGGAAGCCGCAATCACCAACAGCAAGTATATCAGAAATCGGCCAAGTCACTCTTTACGGATCGGGAGATGGAAGACTGCGAATTCACTCGACCATTCCAACGCTTCCCAGAGAGGAATTTAGGCACTTATGAGTACTTGCATCCTTGGCGAAAACAATCTTTTAAGTAATTGGAGTTCAAAAGCCGTATTTGTTAGACAGGGGTAAACCAGGTGCCCTAGAATTAAATCCATTTAGTACAGATTGTCGCATTTATTAGAACAGCGTAAAGACCGTAAAATATAAGCCTAGGAATGACATAATTTAGTCTGGACGTGCCATTAGCCGCTTTTAATTGTTCCGTGGTCCAAGAAAATCTTGCCGAAGGTACGGAAAGCCTGTATAATAGAAGTTAAAGGTCAGTTAAGCTATATTAAATAGTGCCCTTTTACGGTATTATATTGTGGAAGAGTATAAGAGGAAATACCACAAGTTTGAAAATGGCAGAACTTTTCAGATGTAAGAATTTTTGTGACTGCATGTGTGACCCATCTTTGGAAATTCATCAGTCATTTGTCTTATTTCTCCCAGTTTGAGCAATGGTATCGCCTGCAAAGACGCAAGGAGAAACGAGGGCTCATCGTTAAAAATAAACTTCGAAGGGGCCAGTAGGGGTGATCATCCAGTGCCAAATTATAAGTGGTAAAAGGAGGGTAAATTGTTGCTCACTTTGTCCATTATGAGGACCTCGAACGATGAGTCCAACTTGGTTTGAAGACTGCCAAGGACTGAGGGGAAAGAAAACAACTGTGCAGCCTTGAGTGCAAGGAGCACAATCGTAGTTTCCCAAAGCCTTGGTATATGAAGATGTTTGTGCTGCTAAGTAATGTTTGGTAAAAGGTCTTGCAATGCACTTTAATTGGATGTAATAGATGAGGAAGATATGAAAGGATGGAAAGGTGGATCAAGCGGTTTCTTGATTAGGTTGGCGGCTAACCATCCGCTTGATACCCAACATTCACAGGCAAGATCCTACCGCGATATGAAATGTAGGAAATTTTGAATGTCGTTTTTTTCCGACCCTGTTTACCCCATCCTCGTGGACAATGCGGGCAAGAAAGCTCTCCGACATGGTGCTCATATTGACACCCTGCGGATACAGTTTGGGAACACCAGCGACGACCACCACCCTAATTCCAAACAAATGAACTACAGGCGCACCTCACCGCATCCAACCAATATGCGGTGGAGTAAGCAATTATTGCAGTATATTGTGGTGCGTTGTAGCGCAGTCCGCATTCCCCAGAAAGGTGAAACAACAACCACTGTAGATACAAAGTTCAGCAGAGCTCAAAGACAAACTTACTAATGTCACATTCATCGGTCATGACTTTGCACGACCAGTCAACAGCTTCCCTCGTTGTCTACTGCGACAGATCAAACCTGTTACAGTTCTAGCATTGGTAAGTCTTTTTCTGTATGCGTCAGTACTTCCACCCTGCGCTTAAGCCACATCCTCAGCATCAATCCTCGGTCATTTCCCTTAACTAAAAGCTGTGTTAGGGAAGATGATTTCAAGATAGAAATATACATTGGCTGAGCACGCTGAGGCAAAGAAGAGTGCAGTCCCCACCATCGCGACCTGCTCGTACCACTTGTGAAAGAGCCTAGTGCTCCACATTGCGGTTTCATAGCCAATTTTACCATGCTGATTTACTAGATCGTTCATAATCATGCTATTCATCGTTATTGCCAAAAAACAAAACTCATTGAAATACTGTCCGCAAATTGTTTCGTGCATTGAGCCATACGGAATCCAAAAAAACTGGTTTTTAATCAGAACACCCACAAAAGCCCCAGCACCTTCACCTTGACACTCCAAGACCCTTATCTGGGCCAGTCCGCTCGATGTCCAGCTGCATTGGCATCAACTCCTAGTAGGGACATACAGTGGTCAACTGAAGACCAGTCTCT
>UYWX01020512.1:26610-46305 GCA_900622495.1 Hydatigera taeniaeformis | reverse complement strand
CTGTGCCAAAGTATTGTTTGTTTATTTCAGCACAGATAATAAAGCATTACCATAACCATTCAGGTAGGGAAAATACATTTGGAACTGTGCTTGTCAGTGGAGTGCACGATTGTTAGGACAAATGCACCACATCTGTAATGGCAAGGTAGTTAATTTAAATGTACATCTGACTACACACATCTATCAATCTTCAAGGTTAATATTTTCATCTTGTAGCCCTCTAGGCTTCCAGTCAAGAAAAAAAAATCAACACCTCATAGACATGCCTTCATAAGGTCACAGGGAATGTTTAAGAGGTCGCAATGACGATCGCAATAAATGTCCTGTTTCCCTGTTTGATCTGTTCAGACCTTGCATTGCAGGGGCGTTTCACAAAGATGGAACACGATATGTGAGCCTTACCTGCTAACCTTTGATGAAACTGGATCAGATTTAGGCAAATCCTGATTGGATTTAAAGAAATGTCCAATCTGTGTCTATAACGTACTTTGAAACGTGATATTTCCCTTCTTAAAGCCGCTTTAAAGCAATAAGCACCCACCCCAAAACACAAATACACTTCTAGCACTAGGTCCTAACAGTTTACCCATCAGGGGACAGGGCCCCCGGAAATCCAGGCCGAGCCTACAGCATTCGCTAGTATTGCAAAGATGTATTATCTTTTCAATGCAAAATCCTCCTCCAATGCCGCAAACAGTTTTACTGCACTTAGTACAACGAGTTTTTAAGGCTGAAGCAGGCTGTCAAGCATTATGCTCAAAGGGGGAGTAAAAAGGATCTACAGTCTCAATGCCTTTAAATAGGACCTTCTCAACTGACACATTTTATTAGCGCATCATAAGGGACTTCGGTGGCTAGCATTAAGACTGAAGAACCACCTATGGAAACAATCTGCTATCAGTCAACGACCTTAATGAAGGTCTACTGGAAGTAAGTTCTGAAACATGATATGAATTTGTCTGACTGAGCTTGAATTTGAGTGTCGGTTATAGGAATGCTTATTAACAAAACAAACACCGTCCTACGTGTTAAAAACCGCAAACATTACACTAACTTTACAAAGTGTACAGTTCACCTGAAACCGCGATGTGCGATCCCCACGTCAATGTCTCAGCCAAGAGGAACGAGAAAAGGTTGCTATGCCCTAGACAGGGTGAAGGTGACTTAGCCAATGGGAGATGCCCTGGGTTTAAGTCACGCCAAATGATATTACTCGGGCTTGGTGATTGGTTAGCATCTCGATTGACCGATGACCATTGGCCGTAGAGGGGACCAATTACTACCCACTTTCCACGTGGCGCACAGAAGCGAGAAGCTGCACGTGCCACAAGACAACATAGATGAGGCGTTATAAGAGGGGAATCTTTTTATATTAACAAATCAGTAAAGCAAAGATTTTCCACTGCTATCAGACTTTGTCTTCCTTGGAAAATCCACAATTTTGTAGTCAGTAGAAGTTTATGCCTTTCTACAAAGGAAGCAAATGCTCAGTTTTCTATGCTTTAAGGAACTAGTTTGCTAGCTTTACAGTCCAGCTCTGAATCAAGTTCCGCATTTAATTAACCGCAAAACTAGTAATCACGTTTATTTCCCCACACGCCAGTCATCGCACTATTTTATCTAGTGAATAACGTCGAGTTGCGTCTGAGTTATTACATGGGCGGCTGTATTTATCAACGCATCAGCTTATATGTGCGGAAATTTTATGGCTGGAGTGTGCGTGACTAATTGTGTCCACACCCTTCAGTGGGCGAGACAGAGAGACCGCTTGAGTTGTTCAATTCGCACGTCTGACCCAGCTACTAACCCAAAGAAAATCAATACTGATTATGGCCCAGACATGCAACGGAGACGGTGATGCTTATGTCTGTCAAAAAGCAAATCCCTTTCCTCTATAACATAAAATTGTCAGACATTTATGACGTTTCTACCGTACGATCCTAAGTTGGAATGACCGTTATGACTAAGCAGCATAAGTCCTTAGATCCCTTAAGAGGAATTTTTTACTAAAAATCCCAAGTTATAAAGTCGCAGTAATGAGAAATCCTCTCAGAGTCCAAAGCCTGTAATATCAGGGTGGATTACGTAATGCAAGGTAGGGTCTTGGAGCAACTGGTAAGGCTCAGAGGCCTATTTCATTTAGTTAAATTACGTCGGAGATTGTAAGTGATCCCAGATTCAAAGGTGAAAAGCAAACAAAAGATCTACGTACACTATAGCCCCTCTAATCCTTTAAACCCTCTTGGACCGACCTTCTGCGTTAGACTTCTCAAGGAAATAAAGGGGCTGGAGAAAAAGTCAAAAACGTCTCACGGAACGTAAAAAGTTATCTGATTCTGACGTCATTTATCTGCCATCCCAATGCCGCTAGATTCGGCATACCATCCCTTATAGAAGACGGCTGTTAGGATGAGATAAAGTACTGATCAGCATGTCTAAAATCAAAGCCTTTTAACGATATCCAGGATATATCGCCAGTCATGGGGTTAGAACGCCACGCCCGTTCCACCTTGCCACGTTGCTATCACTTCAGTAGTGGTTCGGCAGTAGAGAATTGGAGAAGGTATCACCTTTTTACTTAATTGACATCTTCATTTATGTATGGAAGGCGGTTGTTCACCTCTAGTGTCGATTATGCTGCTGACAGCATTCCTACGGGCGACAGGTGTGGCAAATACCACAGACAGACGTCATTTTCAGTCAACGTTTTAAGATCCGTCATCAGCTCCGGAAATTACGCACTACTTCCGTCTCTCTAAGATTTGTCCACCAACGGCAGGAGTCAGAAGAGATGTCGTTTGGTCTTCTGCTGCCACTTATGTGGCACTCAAAGATTCTCGGAAGCCAGTAAAAGAAAATACACCGAAGTTGAATGCATACGCATTCGACTTCAACACGACTTAAGGCTACCAGCATAACTCATCAGTCCGCCTACTAGATGAAGGTGCTAAGGCCGGGACACGCAATAACCTCTTTACCAAAACGCAGACTTCAACAAACACCCAACGTCTAACCGTGTAATTCATTTTCTTGTCATTATGTTTGCTCATAATTTTTTCCCAAAATAACTGCAAAGTTCTTATAATTTGGGCTAGAAGTGCATAGATAAGAACAAACAAACTTGCAATGATCAACCATGCAATATTTTAAAAATATTTGACTGTTAAAATAAAAAAATGCTTTTGATTAACATTGCCGTTTCAGTATTTCAGGTGACTCGTCGTGGCCCGAGCTCTTATCTTCGCCATAATGCGCCTTTTCGGTACGCATTGCTAAGTGTCAGGCGTTCAGTGACTGATCGCATGGCGTTTGGAGTGGAAGAGTGCATCAACCTAGGTGTGATAAACTACGCATTTGAAACACTGTAGGCTGATTAGTTAACTGCCGAGTCCATCTTCTTGTACACTCCATTCCGTCAAGGTTGCTTCCTGCAAGTCACATCCAGTCTGAGGTAGCGACTTGGGCATCATTGTGCTTCCATTACAAGAGTATGGAGAGAAAGTGTTTTCATCCCTCGGTGGTGTGGCTCTGGCTTTTTAAAGGGCCATGTTGGGATGCCGGGTGTGACAGTTGTCTTAACCGCCTAAAGCATTTAAACAGGCTTTCGATTAACGTGACAGTTCTTGTTCACCTGCAAAATGCATCATCAATGGCAAGAGGAAAAGGCGTTTACAGGTATTTACAAAAGTGTTAGTGTCGGTGAAGTGATTTTGGAGCGTGGAGCCAATCTATCCTTAATGATTGTTGGGCATCATCAGAAGTAGGGATTGAGGGCCATCCAACTTATGAACGTTGGTCGCTTAACTTCCCTTTTTAACTGCATTCATTGGGAACTGTGCAGGTGGCACCTGTTTGGACTGAAGTCCTCCTATCTAATGTATGCCGATGGCGACAATATGCGGGATGCAAGTATTGGAGAATGAGGAGAATAACGGTTATTACAGCATGCATTAGGCTACAATAAGAAGTTCGAATCAGGTTGTCGTATACGCACGATAATGTAGAATGCAGTTGCAGTTGCCACAATGATGCACAAATATGGATAGCCCTGATATTGGATCTTCGGAGTTGAGTCTTGAAACCTGTTAACGAATGATGGACTTACAAAACAATGACAACCTGATGTACTTGGATCTAGGGTTAAAATTTTTTCCAGAGGACAGACGTTTCTCGACTCGTATGCAGTAAGGATCGCTGGAAAGCATGTACACACACATCAAATCGTACAACTGGTAAGCTAGCGCTCAACAAAATCCACTTATGCAGTGACACGCATAAAGGAGAGATACGGCAATACATACTGGTTGTGTAAATTGGACTTAATAGGGGAGAGGAGTGTTCTAACTCAAACATTGTACAAGTGGATTGCGAGGACCCATGGTGTGCGTTTATCGCTTTTGCTTCTACCTATCTTGGAATGCCTGATAATTTCTTGTCAAACAATCCTTCTTCAAAGAAGCCTGGGATGAAGAAACTACAGATTCAAAGTGGATTCTCAGGAAAACGAGGGTGACTTTTAATCACATGCCATAGTTGCCTCTGCATTGTCATGGAGTATGAATTTTGACACGTTTAATACCTTGTATATTTGACTACCCGTATTAATTGCGTTCACCTGAATACTTACCTCGGTTTTAGCTCATGGACTGGCTTTGAGACTGCGCCATGATTTGCTTCTGCTCCTTCTGTCTAAATAGTGCCTTCTACTACCAGAGAGAAGTGCTAAGATGTGACAATGAAGGTAGCTGAAACAGAACACGACTTTGTTGCCACTTTAATACTAGTTTTCACCGTTTGTGACAAACTTCTATGGTATGAGAAAGAACTGTATACACCTCTAACGGAAGAATTTCAAACACATTTACAAAAGGAGCACTAAGAAGGACGTTGGCTTTCAGCATCTATCCCACCCATTGGCTCCACTAACAGACTATTAACAGTTGATGCGGCTGGCTTTGTGATGCCGTGCATCACCGAGTACGTTGTGATGGCTAACCATAGAGATGTGTCAAGGGCAGTGCCGTAATCGTCACTCGGAAGATGAGTGGCGATGTAATACTTTGTTCACTTGACTACTCGTAGGAAAGGCGGTTCCTTTTATGATCAACTTTCTTTTGCCGTGTGAGCAGACCTTCGGACCAGATCATAGTCTTACTTCTGTCTGTTCCGTCTAAGTAATCAGCAATGCCAATATCGTCTATTACTTAGTTGAAAGTGTCGAGACATTGCAACAGGTGCTACAGCTGCCGCGATAAATCGATAGCAAACGTCTTAATTAGCTCGGCTACATATCTGAGCTGCAGAGAGACAGTTCGCTTGTAGCCATATGCAGGAAGATAATAAGGCCTGTTTCTGTTGAGATAACTAAGTCAACTACGTAATAATGGTTAGGTGGAATTGTTCCCGTTTATGCCACAAGTTCATTTCCCATCTCTAGCTTCCATCTAAATACTATATCTTTTGCTATTAATAAAGAAGGCCAGAGACGCTGCAATGGATATGGTATTGCATTGCTTATATGACCGCTGGAGGCTTGGCGACTACTCTGGTATTCATCTTGTGCTCTTGCGCGTGGACTGACTCTTGTGCCAACCCAAAGCCCAATCTCATCGTCTCGGCACAGATTATATGCATTCACAACCACTTAATGTCTTTTACCTAGTGAAAAACCTTAAGGCACTGAACGTATCGCCATTAATTCACTAATCTATTAACAAAGCTTTGATAATAGCACTTTGAGCCCTACTTACTGGTACGAGCATTCAAAATGAATTGTGGAATATGTCAGCTCTAAAACATTATCTTCTCTTTCAGACCAGGAACACATAACACATATTGTAGTAAGAAAAAAACCTCTGACAATAATTGAATAAATAGGAAGTAATACAAATTTTAAACATTCGTTGAACGAAATAAGCCAATTATTAACTGATACTAAAATGGAGAAGACGTTGAGATTTTTTATGGTCCTCGTCATTTTCTAACCCTAAGCAGAATATGTAAAGTCTGATGAGAGAATAGTTAAGGTCTCTAAGTGAAATAACCTTACTGTGTTTGTGTCGATTGACAAGTTTCGAGTATTCTTGAATATTTCAGGTGTCTCGCCAAGATGAGGAAGAAGGTTTGTCTTCACATTTATTGAATGAGTCCAAGGTTTTGTTAATGGGCAAATCAGGATCGGGGAAAACGAGCATGAGAAGCATAATATTTTCCAATTTTATTGCCAGAGACACAAGACGTCTTGGCCCAACAAGTATTTACTTTCAGCTGTAGTATATTCTTTTTAGTGGATGTTGAACACGTTCATTTAAGATTTCTGGGTGGTTTGGTTCTGAATCTTTGGGATTGTGGAGGGTATTGTTTCGAATCGATTGCCCATTCTCTAGGCAAGCTGGTTTCATGGAGAGTTATTTTGCAACTCAAAGGGAGAACATCTTTCGCAACGTTGAGGTTCTCATCTATGTGTTTGATGTAGAAAGCCAAGACTCAAAAAAGGATATGGCTTACTATCGGTCTTGTTTGGAGGCCATTAATGAACATTCGCCTGGGGCAAAAATTTTCTGTCTTGTCCACAAAATGGACCTTGTCAATGAGGCGAAACGCAGCTCCGTACGTACATTAGTCCCACCGTGATTGGGCATTGATGTTTGTGGTTGTACTATCTGTAACCACCCTCCAGGTTTTTGCCGAGCGTGAAAGGCAACTTATAGCCGCTACTCGACCCGATCACTGTGTCTGCTTCGGAACCTCGATTTGGGATGAGACTCTGTACAAAGCCTGGTCAAGGATAGTCTACCAAATGGTGCCTAATGTCCAAGCTCTGGAAAAGAATCTAATTCAGCTTTGTGATGTACTTGAGGCGGATGAGATCATCCTATTTGAGAGATCTACCTTCTTGGAGATAGCTTGTCATACTGCAAAGGAACACCCTGACCCGCACCGGTAACCTCGGCGCTGCCTTACCACTACTTGCATCCATTGTAAGAATTGCACCTGCGGCTGACCCTCTCACGCTTTCTTGCAGGTTTGACAAAATTAGTACCATCATCAAACAGTTCAAGTTATCGTGTAGCAAGGTCGGAGCAAACTTCATTGCCATAGAGCTGCAAACTCCCCAATTCTCGGCTTTTATTGACGTATTCACGCCAAACACCTATGTCATGGTGATAATGTCCGACCCAACAATTGGTTAGTGAGGGAACTGTGCATCGGATATCTTGAGTCCTCAATTGGAGATCACATTTATGACCATTCATTTTAATACATTTTAGCCTCTTCCGCTACCCTACTCAACATCCGAAACGCCAAAAAGTACTTCGAGAAATTGGAAAAGGTGGAGACGCCCCATTCGGCTATCGTGGCTTGACGAACCTTTAACATTTTCCTTCCATGTGAATCAAAGCCCTTAACACATTGATTCCTTCCCATAAACCGCCTATCTTCAAATGTTTAAGAAAAGAAGTGGATATGAACTCGGTTTTTTAAAAAAGTCATTTCTTCAAATGATCCTTTGAGACGATCTTTTTAAAAACGCAACCGTTATAATCTACGGCTACAATCTTCAATGTGGGAACTTTCAATATTGAAAAGATCCTTCCCAAGATTTTGTTGACTGGAAGTCTCATTCGAGGTTCTTCAAACAGCTCATGGTACACGATGCAGCCTTGCATCAGGCTGGCGTCCAAGGGTAACTTCAGACCTAATGCTTGAGGAGTTAAGTTCCACAACTTTGCATGATCAAGAGAGCTGACATCTTCGCTAATTCTTACTTGAACTAGACGGATTCCGATAAGAGACTCCAAGAAACCGCTAAATTTCGTTAAGAATCGGTGCAGCGTACATTTACTCTTTCAGTTCCGTTCCACGGTAATCCTTGTACTTCGGAAATTCGATAAACCAACTGTAAGAAGTGGTTGGTTAAAAGTGAACACAGACCGGTGAAAAGAGAGAAACTGGGCGATCTCTTTTCCCCAGAATGCTCCGCCACAATCCTTAACAGTATCGCACCTTCCCCAGGGAATTCCCGATTGATCTTGAGCAGCTTCGACAACTCGTGACGCATTCTCGTAAAATGTGACTCTACTGATTTGAAGTATTGATAACCTTCGGAAGTCGTACGCATTTCTAACCTGAAAAGTTGATTTGTTCACAAGATTTACTTTTTCAGGTCGTGATGAGCTCCCAGGCGGAGGAAATGCCAAAACGAGGTTTAAATCGTCCCCACCGCGTCGCATGATCCCTTCAAAGTTGTGATCCAGGTCGAAACAGTGGCCCAGTTCATGCAACATAGTGCCCAATGCAGTTGTGTAGTTTGCCCAATAGGTCCCACTAAGGAAAAAGTCTTCAGTTATGTTTTTTTCGGATACCGATATCCGCTATCGTCGAGATACTCTCTTCGATTGACTTTCGATGTATTTGACAGGCATGTCCCAATATCTTCAGCGCTTTCTGGCCATGTATACAGCGTACCCGACCCAATAAGGGCCAACCCACCAGTTCCTACAATGGAAATCAACATCACATTCCTTACTCTCACCTAGAGCGCAGTACCCTTTGGTCATCGCGATAACTTCTTCATGCGAATGCGGAATAGGCTTTGAGCCAGTCATAGATTCGTATTCAGTGCAGCTGACGACTGCCAGCCACTTGGCTCTATCCCGGTCCTCCCAAAATATAGTGTCCAGTTCTCGAGCCAGACACTCCCAAAGACGGAATGCTGACAAACTTTGTGCCTCCTGAAAGTTCATCTCCGAATGGATACACCACACGGCTACTGATAAGGATGACGCGACAACACGAGGTCGGATTTTCGAATGTGTAGATAAATCCCCGGCACAGACAAACGTACGGCGGCAGCCAGTTTCCGCGAAAATGGTCTCGGCAGTAAGTGTTTGGAGTAATCGCACTGCCAAGCCAAGACGCCGACATGCGCTGCCAGAATCAGATGATATGTTGGGTGGAGCTTGGAACGAGCCGTCGTGACCTTTAAAAACTATGTAGATGCACCTAACGTAAGGCCTAGTATCACCAACCAAGACTCTGGTTATAGCGCAATTATAGGAAACATGGGGGCAGCAAACGGATACATTGTTCAAACCCATACCAAGGGGGATAAGAGCTTTAAAAGACACCCTAGGTGCTTTTTCCGAAGGTGCCTTGAAGAGTATGGTTTTTGTTCTGGAGACTATGACTGGATGACAGCCAGAATGACACGAAAAAGTTCCTCTGAGTAGAAATAAAGGGTAGTCTACAGTCGAGCTACTGTCACTACAAAACAAGTCAAGAACCATTGAAGCGCAGCTCCACGGTTCAAGTGTGAGATCTCAGGTTAGGTGTGAAGAGTCACGTGGATGAAGAACATGAGTAAATAGGAATTCGACTGTATTCGTGTTGGTACTTTCGATTTCTTAGTGCGAACATGCTATAACATTTGAGAAACAAAACTGTTTCTATGGTGTCCATTACGTAAAACCTATCTTCAACTGTGTCCACATGATTATCGTCAGTATAGGTGTATTACTCAGCCCGCGTTGCTGCATCCCGCTTTTGTAATTCTGTTCGCACTAGTTCGTTGAACGTGTTAGTTTACTCTGTTTGATTTCTTAAAATTCTACTGGTGCATTGTCAACATCTTAGCAACTAAAGATTGCTTTTAATTTTGAGTTTTCAGCCATGTTGTTCTATGCTAGGTATAGGGTCTGTATATCATTGGAGGTTTCGTCGGTTGCTACTTATTTTTTTTTGTAACTTAGAGTAAACGAATACCATTGACTTGTATAGTTACATCTTGGGATGCTTATATGTTACGAAATAGTCACCATCTCTATGTTGTAAGTTTCAGTTATTGTTGTACTGTGCTGACTTATTAAATTAAAAGTTTCGAATTTGGTTTGCACACTCTCAGGGAACCAGACTCTCTGTTCAGGTGCGTGAGTTTAGCAGTAGACGCAACCTTTGGTTAGCAATTCACAAAAACTTGTCTAGGGGCTGCACTTGAATTAGCAAGCATATTTTCTATGGTTCTCATCGAATCTCTGAATTGACCTAAGTGATTTTTAATTTATGCTTTCTAAAAGTGTCTTTACTATGTCTTTAGCTTTTTCTATGGACGGTTTAGGATTTTATGGCATTGGGAGGGTAAAGACCTGAGTGTTGCTCATCGCTTTTTCTCCCAATTGGTAGGCGTCGCCCAGTCATAGCATTTATTAATAAGCGGAAATTGTTGGGTTTTGATAGTCATAAAAGTGTGTTCTAAATCTTAGCTAACCTTTCAACTTGTAATACGAAGCTTTACCATTGCATGCGTGCATCATTGGTTCGCGATCCTTGTCAAAATGTTTCTAGTTGAGTACTTGATCCATTTTTGTCAGTCAGTATTTACATTTAGATGGTCCCTAATGGCAAGGTGGGGGGACAATTTAGTGATAACAGACTTTACTAGTTTTAGAACGGAAAAGTGCTGACGATTTGAGGCCCATCATGTCATTTAATGATGATGATATGTTCATTGACGATGTGGAGCTCTCCGTGGCCTACTCCTCTGACGACAACTCGGAGCCCGACGTTGATTTGGAGAATCAGTACTATAACGCAAAATCACGTAAGGATGACAATCCTGATGCAGCCATCGAGGAATTTAGGAAAGTCCTGGCCATCGAAGCCGAGGGTGGCGCCAAGGGTGATTGGGGCTTCCGAGCTCTGAAACAAATGATTAAATTGAAATTTCGCCTGGGCCGATTTGATGAGATGATGGAAGACTATCGCACTCTCCTTACTTACATTAAGACAGCTGTGACTCGAAACAACTCTGAGAAGTCGATTAACTCTATTCTGGATTACGTATCCACTTCCAAGCAGATGGATCTTCTGCAGACTTTCTACAATACCACTTTAAATGCTCTAAAAGATGCAAAAAACGAGCGGCTATGGTTTAAGACCAATACCAAACTTGGCAAGCTTTTCCTCGAACAAGGTGATTATGTACAGCTGCAGCGGATCATCCGAGAACTGCGAGAGTCCTGTCAAACAGATGAGGGTGAGGATGATTTAAAAAAAGGCACCCAGTTATTGGAGATCTACGCTCTTGAGATCCAGATGTATACAGCGCAGAAGAACAACAAGAAGCTGAAAGCACTATATGAGCAGTCGTTACAGATCAAATCGGCCATCCCACACCCCATGATCATGGGTATTATCAGAGAATGCGGAGGAAAAATGCATCTTAGGGTGGGAGAATATCAGCGAGCGCACACAGACTTCTTTGAGGCGTTCAAGAACTATGATGAGTCAGGATCTCCGCGCCGGACACAGTGCCTGAAGTACCTTGTTCTTGCAAGTATGCTCGCCAAGTCTGGCATCAATCCTTTCGATTCACCGGTAAGTATATTCTTTTTTATTAAAGACGAATGACTGATTAAATTTGTTGTGAAAGGGTCACATTAGTATTCTCTCACTTTACACTCATAGTGCTAACAACTTCAGCTTCTCTTGGATCACTTAAACATTATACGCGATGTTGTGAGAAACGAATTTGTAAGACAAGTTTTGCAGGAAACAAGATGATGGGCTAATCCTCGCCTTAAGTGTCTACGGGCCAATTATCGGGTCGCCGATTGGCTGCTTTGCAGGAGACGAAGCCTTACAAGGTGGACCCGCAGATAGTAGCTGTGACGAGTCTGGTGACGGCCTATCAGAACAACGATGTGAAGGAGTTCGAACGCATCTTGCGGGAGCAGCGAGAATCAATCATGAGTGATGATTTTATAAGGGAGCACATCGAGGACCTGCTGCACAACATCCGTACCCAAGTGTTGGTAAAACTTTTGCGGCCCTACACTCGCGTCCGTCTGCCATTTATCTCACGACAGCTGGACCTGGAGCCTCGAGAAGTGGAGGCTCTCTTGGTGGCGTGTATCCTCGACGGAACCATCGCGGGCCGTATTGACCAGGCCTCCGAGGTGCTTATCCTTTCACCTCCCAACCCTTCCCCCGTGGAGGCTCGCTATGAAGCGATTAATAGACTGGCGTCTAGTCTATCCAGCCTCATGAACGTGATCGTCACTCGGAGTGGAACGAGCACTTCTTAAGGTGCCCTCCCCTCTCTGTCATTCACAATTGTCTTTCCTTCTCCCTCCTCCTTTCTTTCCCCTCCATCTTACCTTCCCCCTCCCTTTTTACTGCTATTATAGTTTCACTGGTAGTAAGCTATGATTGTCTAACCACTTTTCAATGACCAGGATGGGGCTTCATCATGTAGTAACTAGGTATTGTAGCGGACTCGGATCACTAAATCCAGTCTAAGTGTGAGCCCCTCAATTTTTTCCCGACTAAACCCCCTATTCACTTGGTCATTCAAAATATCAATTGTCGGGTAAGTAAATCGTAAACCTACCTACGGATCAGGTCACTGACTTAATTTTCAAGAGCAATAACAATAATAACAGCCCAAAGAACGTTGCCTTTTATGCCCCACTTGAAGCATGAAAAACCGAGGCTCGTTGTGGTTGGCTCGACTAATAGTAGCCTTTCAAGTACACCACTCTGAATCTATGACAATGATCTTAAGATTCCACCATTGGGAGCTCGCTTGCTTTTCCTTGACGGCTTGCCACGATTTCACCAAGTTCTTCGTCAAACTTTTAAACCATCTACACATCAGTAAGTAATATAGAATTATGCTAAAATAATACTGTACAGGCTTTTTGTTCGACACCCGTCAAGAAGCGACGCCTGAGGAGAGAGACTTCTCAGTCCTGCCCGCTTTGTTGGTCTCCTCCACCGTCTTCTCGATCATCTGCATCAAACTGCAGGGTGCAGCAGCAGTGGAGGTGGCGAAAGAGGCAGATTTTAATACCTTGCGAGGCCTAATAGGGTCGTCTTCATCGTCCACAGGTTTGGTGGCGTCCCGCGCCAAAACCTCATCGATTATGGCAGAGATGTCGCAGGTGGATCGCTTTTTTGGTGTTCGTTGGCCAGATTTATCCTTTGGAGCTGCAAATAGAGACAAAGAACACTGACAGCAACAAACGCCAGGTCTGTTAAAGCTTTCCAGTAAGTAACTGGACACATCTGACAGGAATTTTTGCGTACCGTTGGGGAAATTTCAGGACTTGTTTTCTGATTGTGAAATCTAAAACATAGCTGCAACTAGATAAATGTAGAACTTTTTGTAGAGAAAAAAGATGCTAACATCGCAGCGATGGTCGTGATAGCACAAAACACTCATAAAAACGTGTTCATGAGCAAACAAATGGTAATCTCTCCGACCAAGTTTTATTTTCAAGTTTGGTAGAAAATGAACCTAGTATTTAAAGCCCATATGTACAGTCCTTTATTTTGATAAAAAATCAAGCAGCCACCCCTTGTAAGGTTGGAACAATAATCCTGTGGCTAAAAATAACTACCACGAGGTAAACAAATGATATGAACGCCAAAACTGAATATAACTAAGGACTACTTCAAGATCAGTCCAAATTCGCTACTTTACCAATACCTTTCTGACTTTTTAACTGATGGCGGAGCAAAGCACTGAGACAGAACAGGCACATAGTAAGCATTTAGTAGACCCGCTGGCGAAGAAGCAATTACACTTTTGCCTACTGTAAGACTTGGAGTTCAACACCTAATGGTTCATTTACAAAATGTAGCCCCCTTGTACAGTTGGAAAACAAGGGCATATTTTCCATGAATAACTGGGAGGATAACAGTTTATTTTAGCAAATCAAGCTCCTCTCTCATTGTCAAAGCGTTTAATCGGCAGCTCTGTCGAATTGTTAAGTCAGGTGTAAATTTGAAGTGTGATCCTCGCAAATAATGCCCTAATTATCGAAAAGCAATTGCAATGTTCAGACCTGAGAATTGATTTGAAAGACAAAACATCATAAAAAGCACTCCAAGCTTCTTGGAGAATTAAGACTTGATGTTCACAACCTGAAAGGAGAAGTAGTTAGAGCTAATATCGTCCCGCCTGCGCATCAGTGACACCAGAATGGAATAGAAGTTTCCCACTTGTAGTAAGGTAAAAGAAAGTCCATACTGTTCCTCTCTTTGAAGGCGATGAATTCTTCTGGCAAAATAACCAGATCAAAAATTTGTCTCTAATTTGTTTATCAAGTTGCTGGCAATCTCTTCCCCTTAGCCACTTTCGCCAAAGCCACAAGAGCGACGTACCCAAAGAGCCTGTACAGATTTGCCGAACTGACAATATGACATCGAACTTTGCGTTTTCTAAGACAAACAAACGTAAACTTGACTCCTGTTGGGAACGATTAATTGTAGATGCAATACCACCAAATACGAGGCTAAACTGGAGCATTGTACGTTCCCTTTCAAGTATTGAACGGTCCTTGAATTCTAGGAATGAGATATCGGTATATCCACGCGTATCATTTTCGTATGCAAACCAATACTTGCATGTGCAAGTGGAGCTTCTATGGGCAGTCCCAAATATCCCCAACTAAAGACTCATCAAATACATTAGTGAACTCAACCTAAACCATGATACGTTGAACCAACCAACGGACGAATTAGTCAGTAGAGGCACCAACTACTGACGATACCTCGATACTGTTGAACACACAATCTTAAAGTGCTATTTATGCCTATGAGGAACTACTCTGCGTGGATCATAATAAAAGTAATTAGACTGGAAAGTTGCTGCAATAGCTACTTGACAAGTTACTTATAACACCAACTCTAGCAGTGGGCAGAAACGATACCCTGAGTTCCAAATGATTACAACTGAACGACGTCTAGCCGATTACTATCTAGCAGTTAGTCTACCACGCTGTTACAATGATTCTGATCAAGACTTAGCTATTATAGGGTAAGAATTAGATGAAAACTACTACTTGAACAATGTTGCAGATTCTACGCAATAACATACCTTCTCAAAGAAGAGGCATCCTAAGTGGGTATTAGGTTTAAAAGAATTAACATCCAGACGCACGGAACCCGTCAAAAAGCAAATTAGTGCAGATCAGAGTTTTAACGTGTGACGCTGTTAATGCACGAGTTTTTTCAACCACAACCCCCCAAGTAAAATGCGTAATTTGCAAATCAAAAGGATTTTGGAGAAATAGTGAGGAAAAATAAGCTCCTAAATGTCATATGCATGTATATGATAGTTCCTTCTTCCTCCCTCCTCCCCATTTTAATGGCAAAAATTAGCACTAACCTCCACGGCTTAAAGCAAAAAGAAACGTATAGCATATGCCTAGTTTAGAAATACGAATATTTTTAGTCGCAAACAGCATATTTTTGTGGATAATAAAGTAGTTGTGTGATTACATGGGCTATTTGTCCTGGGTACCCAAGCAGCGAAAGCTAGCCATGTCTACGAAAATCATTCTTAAAGAATACAAATAACTTAGACCAGTGACTGTTGGACCTTTTGCAAGGGCATGAAGATGATTTGTTAGCTTAGAATAATATTGATGGACTATAGAAATCAAATAGAATGCCTTCAAAGTAAGTAGTTAGATCTAGGCAATGAGAAAATACAATTTCACGAATCAACTCAGCGAAAAATAATGAAAGCTTATGTAAAAATCGGTGGCGACCTACCTTTTCTTTTCTCTACAATGGCATCTTTGGTCAGCTTTTCGTACTTTTCCTCCGAATCGCTTTCGCTTTTGCAAAACACGGTAATGTCATAATTCCGTTTGTTCTCTAGAAGAATCAGTTAGGCAAGCTTCAATCCAGCAACATACTCAATGCTTCGTCCACCAGGTGTGGAAAAAGACGCTCTTCTCGTTTAAACTTTTTCTAAAACAACAAGCGCAATTATGAAGCGAAATTCACGAAAACCTGTAAGACTCAGCAAATATGTATGAAAAAATAGGTTGAAAGGATCAGGGATAGGGCCACTGTGACTATAACTGATTAAGAGAAAGGAAATCGAATAACCGATAATAAAAAAGCAACTCCGGTTAAACATGAAATCGATGAGGTCATGGGAGTCTGACTATTTCATGTTGACGCAAGAGCACTAAGCACTCAAAAAGTTTGCAGACTTATATGGACATAATTTCGTTAATGTCGAGGCATCATCGAGCAAACAAAGGCTAAATAGACAGAAACTGAGGAATCATATGTTAAAAGAGATCATAGTAATTTGAAACGGTGTAGTTGCACTTAAATCCTCTCTGAGAATGAACCAAGTGGTCCACAGAAGAACAGGTGTCCGATTACTGTCCAGATTGACACAAAACAAGGGCGACTCTGATAATACATTCCGTCCCTCCGACCATGTGCTTTCAACAGCTTCCTAGTGCCCAGGAATGAAAATTCGGAGACTCGGTGCGCCAATTCTAGCCTTTGAGAGTACTCGCGAAACGACTAGAAAAATGTATTACAGTTTCCCCTTCCTGGGTTCACATAAGAAATGCGGAACTTCAAAACTATTAAACCCACAATCACCATGCACCAAATAATAAGGATAGAAAGCAATACGCATCACCTCAACAATCTGTTCGACAAGGATGGTCCATAAATGCCCGATATGCTCACAGCTTTGCAGGATAATTCGAACTGTACCTCCACAAATAAACAAAACACTGACCTATCGAAGCCCTAGAAGTAACTCGAACGTTAGGGATCCAATAAACTAATAATCCTACCAAAAGTTGGCCTCTCGTCCTTCCGGGGAAGATTTTTGTCATAGAGTAGAAATCAGTGCCAATAGTACTGAGAGCTCGATAAAACCGAGTGGTATCCTTTTCGGTCCACTTGCGCCCCCGATGCTGGATAGGGCGGCGGCGGAAACTGTTGTACGTGGTCCCATAGAGACCGGCCTCCTCTGCCACATGTCGAAGGTCCTCCATGACTGTGGTCTTAGGATGGCTGATATGGAGGCTCTGCTCATCAAGTACAATGTTTCCATCTGCATCCAGACGCAGCTGCGGTGCCAGAGGGTCAATGTGAGGCTCGCCTGGTGCAGGAACGGTTGTGTCTTCAGATTTCTTATCTACGCTCTTACTGGTCGGTGACGTCACCCGTGGTGAGTCATGCTTGAGGGGTTTGGGATTAGGGTGGATATCACGAACCCTTTATGTGAAAAACAAAACGAACGCATCCAAGTTGGACTAAAGCTAGCAAATGTGGGTTAAAACAAATTGACTTTGGCGTGTCCGATGGAACCACATGCTTATTGCTAACATCAATCATAAATGACTACAAATAGAGATATATAAAAGTAGCACAAAACAGCGTTGAAAACATTAAACTAACCTTGGAGGAGGTTTATTTGCAGGAATCCAATTAAGAAGTGATCGCAAAGTAACAGTCGAGCGGTCAAGAGGCCTATCTGCAGGTGGAGGTGTGTCACCGTAAACGTGATGCCTTCTTGGGGTCTTCAACGGGAAAGTAAAAGTGAGGCAAATGAACTCACAGCCCAAGGAAAATAACAAAAGAGAACACACCTGTTTGACCACAAAGAGCTTAATAGAACTTAAGGAGGAAGAACTCTTGCATGAAGAGTTGCAATGTTCCTCATCAATGTCTACACTCGCCGTTCTAAATCAACATTAAGTTAAGGCATAAAGATTACGAAGAAGGTGCGAAGCATTGAGAGCTATTCTTGGGGAAGGTTTCCTTGCTAGGCAAAGGGATTTCACAAGTCGGAGAAACAGAAGGGATTTCCGGTAGCCCAACTTCTTTCACTTCTGGTAATCTGTTTGTTTCGGGTTCAACGGGAACGGCGGACGATAGCACATTTTCAACGTTGTCCTTTGGTGAAAGAAGATCTGCCGAGGGCGCAGGATGCGAAGGAGTTACATTCGACGATTTCTCCTCGGTTTTCCTTAAAATTATACCCATAATAACAGCTTACTGATTCCTTTGAGATATACCACTTTTAACCTTTGGTTTAAAAACCCTCGGCATGATCGACAGACTAAACCCAGAGCGGCTAACTCAATTTAACCACTGATGTACCAGTCATGTCGGAATAAACGCGCACGTCAGATATTAATGGTTTTGAATAAAATACATATCACTCTCCAATTTTTGAAATTATACACTTAAATTATATGATAATCTGCGGTGGCACTGCTATTTAACTCAGTGTTTTATCTATCACTAAAATTCACTTTCGGTGAAGTGGTCAAAAGGGGACTTATTATGATTTTCAAAAAGCGCTTTAAAAATTTTATTCCTTTTTAAATCTGTTGCGTAGTTGGACTCTTTAGAAGTCACTCCAGGAAGGAGTATATGGTTACACCATGCAGTTCACTTCCGAGACGCATTTTTTAGTATTTGCCCATGTCATCTTCATTGACAATCTCATTCCACCTGTAGTTCAAAATCTTTTTGTAATATATACTAGTTTGTCTAAGTGTATTTTTTAGGTGAGAGGCGGGAACCAGTTGGGAACGCAATACCTCCTACTCGCCTCAGTTGCATCCCATTCCCCATCCTCCCTAATAACAATGCCTAATAAATCGTCTGTAACCAACTGCCTCTCTAATTCTGAGGATTAGCTACTAGAGGGTAGACAGGCAGCTCTTACGCTGTTCTTAATGATTTAAACACTCGTACCAATAGCGGATTAGAGCCCAATCGTTGCATTTTGAAAGCTTATTCCATGAAAGCTTATTCACTGTAATGCCTTGATTATGTGAGCATCTGATGTTTCCAGTTAATTTGCTATCCGTCCGCCATCGTAGGCATGGGCTGGCCTTTGAGCTAAGCCGTGGCTCTATTCCTGGTTCTCTTCAAAAGTATGCATTTCGCCAAACGGGATGACTTTTTCTGCCTGGTAGGAGGTTTTTGAGCCTCACACACTATGACCGAAGACCAAAATACGGTCTGTTCATAGCCACTCCCTCACTTTGTTCTGGAAGCAGTTGAATCATCTAGGTACAAAATTTTTAAAGTGTTGCCTAGACAGCATAGCACCCATGGGCTTTTCTAAAGAGGATTGATAAGATTATAATAGTTGAGAAGGAATAAGAAATTACGGAATAAAATGAGTCTAAGCTTTTGATATAGCTCAGAGGTCGATGTGCGTTGCCAAATTGCAAAGCTCCTCTTAGCGACCATTGGCCAAAAGCAAGCAACAAATTCATTGCACCCGTAGCCAACTCAAACCGATAAACCTTGGGACACTACGCTGCTAGTGTTTTTGTAGCGTTCCGAGATCTCCTGGCCGGTATGAGAAGTCAGTAAGTCCCGCTGGATGCATGTATTCTGAAGATGACAGCACTAATGGGCCTGGGCATGGCCCGAAGGCCAGTCCACGTGTAACGAGGGCCAGACAAATCCTAAAGTGACCGCCAAACGTCATATGGTCACACAAACAAAGTAATACAATACTCCTCTCTTCTTTTGAGCGGCGTCCTCGGCGCTCCTCTTCGTACACCTTACGCGCCAGCCATCACAACACATTCGGTACTACATGAAAGAACCCACAAGCCAACCGCACCAGTCGACAGATAACATCAGACTGGTTTCCTCGGTAGCTTCAACTGGGTCTGGAGTTACGTTCAGTCTGACAACCAGATTTGGGGCTCATAGGCCTGTTGACCATCAATTGCTTCCAAGAATAGACGGTTTAACTCTGGTCTAAATCATATATGTTATAGGGGAAGCGGGACGAGCCACTGTCCCGTAAGTAAGGAGAACCGTGGTGTCATTTCCGACACCTAAACACGGATTTTGTATGAAAATCTCCGACACGAAACTTTTCCAGATAGT
>UYWX01020512.1:0-26600 GCA_900622495.1 Hydatigera taeniaeformis | reverse complement strand
CGCTTCAGTTGTTAATAGCTTGCCTGTGGAACACGGGAATAAGGTGAAACCAAATGCAGACGTTATTTTCAACTCTTTCGTTGTGAGGAATTCTGAGGTTCTCCGTCGCCAACGTAAATACGCCTCCTGCAATTCACGTCTCCTTTTCTCCTGTATCTCTATACATTGCACTTCGATGAAGTCAGACTTCCTTCTACGCAGGTATGGCTCACGATTGCCAGAATGCGCTTATTAGGCCTGAATTCCTCCACTAAAAAGTGGAATCCCTTTGAAGTCTTGTCTGCTAGTTGGATTATAAACTTCTTGTCGTGCAAAGAGAGGTTTCGAATTTCCGATCAAGTGAAACTGATGTTGTGCTCCAACAGATTATCAGGCCCATAGACACTCAAACCCAGGGCGTAAACACCAAGAACAAGCGACACACATCTCCAGATCATCATAATCCGGTCGAAAACTTGCTCGTCGGCTTGTTCGTACTGTTCTTTTACGGGAATCAGTCGATTAATTAGCAAAGTTTAGCAACATAAACGTAGGCTGCCAGTAAGACAGTGGTGTCTGTTGAGCAATAGATTTTCTCGGACACCATGTCGCTTTTAACAAACGACCAACGAAGAATAAGACGCGGAGAGAGATCCCAACTCGACTGAAGCAGAAGGTCTTCAAAAGCACTTTAAGCCTAAAAGTCGTTTAAAAAATTTCGCGTTCTCTTTCCGCTGCCACCTCCTGGCCGGTACAAGAAGTCAGTAAGTGCAGTTGGATACATGTATTCTGAAGACGTCAGGACAAATGGGCCTGGGCATGGCCCGAAGGCCAGTCCACGTGTAACGAGGGCCAGACAAATCCTAAAGTGACCGCCAACCGTCATGCGGTCGCACAAACAAAGTATTACAGTCCTATTCCCCTTTTTAAGATTGTGATCATACCAGGCACATCAAAGCATGCTTGTTGCTAATCCGATTCTCCCCTTTGGTAACAGGTGGTAGCAACGCTCTGGCTGGCTGTAGGCTCAATTCCTTGTGTTTGCCATAGCACAAAGTTTCCCAATGAGTGAGGTTGGTTTTGCCTTCAGGGCAGTCTAGAGGCACAACATGCAGGGGTAAAAAAACAACATCCAATATAACTTAACTTAGGAACCGTCACAATATGTATTTTGTATTGAAATTATTTAAGTAAGATTTTGTATAGACAAATAGAGCTGCATTTGCTACCCTTCACCAGCAGTGGACGAGACTAAAGTGTAGTGCAGATGCTGAGTTAATTTTTAAGCATTGGCTTCAATTTTATTGTAAAAGCTTCCAAAATTCAAATAAACAAAATGTTGACCTAATCGCAAGAGTGCTTCACTTCAATAATGAGAGCTTTTCAGTCTTTGCCACAATGCAATCAACGCCGTAAAATGTGCGGCTGCTCCACGGCAAGGCACTGTGCATGAGAGTTTGCTAGCGTTCACACTAAGAAAGCTTTGCTCGCCGCACTTTTGAAACATTACTGTTCGTACAGTGCCTCACACCAAAACTCAAGCCATCGTTTCACTCAAAAGTTAATGGTTTATGAGAGCCGTTTCCAAACAGTGTGTTTATTTTGGAGAAACCAAAATTTTTTAAACTAATTGACAGGCAATATTTGTGCCAAGGGTGTAATTTGCAAAGATACGATGAGTAAACCAAACTCCTAATGTCAATAACCTAACCCATTTTTGCGTTCAGCCAGAAAAGCCATTGATCCTTCAACCACTAATTTGCATTTTCTACTCTTGCATACAAAAAATTCTTAAGAATGTGTGCACTCAGTAAATCCATTTCAATCTCGTGGCATGTAAGTCGGTAACCTTCAAGCACACCGACCATAACGCGAGCGCCTGGGTGACCTTGAAAATTGAACTCATTTTTGACAAGGCGTTGATGTAGGCTCACCATGGTTGCGAGATTATGCGGAAGGGCTCACTTGTTGAGAAGCATCTTACTAAAGAATAATTTAGCAGCGCGGCGATGCAGCAAAATTGATTCAAAGTTTTACGCCCCGTGAACATTAAAGAAAATCCCGGTCCTCGGCGGTTGTTGGTCTCAGCGAAAGGTTGCATAAAATGATCGGTTTACGGCTGCTCTGCAATGTTTTTGTAAACTTGCTGAATAGTGAATCTTTTGGCACAATACTCTCAACATTTATGCTCTAGAACCTATATTGTGGTAAATGCACCAGAGAATGGCATTTTTGAAGGCGGATTATTTTTGTCTAACTGTATTGGCAGACTAATTTTGCAATCTTGGCTAACTATCGAACTAGTTGTTGAGGTACAATAGTGATGACTTTTGTGTAATCACAAAATTATCTGGCTATACACCAGCAAACGAGCATCGTCTTAAGCGGATCAGCAAATGTTAGCTGACTTTAGCAGGAAATGAATACTAACTCGTTCTCAGCATTTCTAACTAACTGGGTGCGGTACATCACGTTAAATATTCATGCAGACGTGGTTCTCCTGGCATTTACACCTTATAGGACTCGCTGAATGAAGCGACATTCCGCTTGCTCAGTGATGTGTGAATTTATCTCCTGTTTGAGTAGATACGATATCTTACCCCCTAGGGATGGGCATTCCTACCGCTTTTTAAGGGTAAACAAAAACCAGGAACGATGCAGTTGACTTTCAAGTGCATTAACTGTATCCTTGACGTTTGCATAGACTTCCTCAACTACTAAGGCTATTTCGAAGACATTTTGAACGATGGTAAATTTTTACACAACCTTGCCAAATGCACTCACTCCAACGTATTCGCGAAACATCAGCACTAGAGGCATGAAGAAGGAATTTAGACTCTACAATTTTATTCGCTCTTTATAATACCTTATAATACAATTTGCATAAATTCGAGTGAAAGGAAAAACCAAAATAGTGTGTGCCCAGATCGTCAAATAGACAAAAAAGGCAAAAACCGCACAAGGTTTCACACAGACCCACACGTCATCACTAATTATTACTGCCGTTGCAAAGTGGGAGTTGAGAAAGAGATAGAAAAAGGGAAAAGGGAGGAGGAGGAGACAAACTTCAGTTGTTTGTACATATAAAGGATATAGTGGGTGTTGTGACATAGCAAACTCTGTTTTAACTGTGCTCGTACACGTGTGTGGTCTTCGTTGTCACTAGCACAAAATAAAACGCAAAAATATGTGCCCCTGAGTTTGAAGAGATGGAGGAAAGAGGGGGTGCTAGCGAAAGAAGAGAGGCGTAGCAATGTATTGATACATCCACACTAAAAACTGAGTAAAACGAGAAGCAAAAACCCCTGAGGGTTGTGGAGTGAATGGATGGATGATGTCCTGAGATGCTAAGGCGAGGGGTGCAGCTAAAAGGCACCATCCCTGAGCAAAGTGGAAGGAGAGGGCTCAAATGGAGGCCTGACGCAGAGAGGTGGGCTGGAAGACGGGACTGGAGGGTAGACTGCTGGAGGAGACTCCCTCCGAGGGTGCAGCGGCAGAGGTGGCGGTGCTCGACACCGCTTTGTGCTTGGCTCTAATGTGGCGCTTCAAATGGACGTCGTAGGAGAATCTCGCCGAACAATGGCTGCATTGAAAGGCCTTAATTCCTGTCATAGTAAATATAAAAAACATGCTCAACTGAGCCAAAAGTGGGAGGAGTCAGCTCCATAAATAAACGCCTTTTATGTTTTGAAGATTTTCTAGCAAAAATCATGAATGTCATCCGGGTGGAGCATTTCAAAGCAACTGATATGATGAGGAGCGGCAGACAGACAGCGATGAAATTTTCCATAAAGGACCGACACGTAGTACTTAATATGGATGTAAAGACGAGCCGTTTATGGCAGAGGCCGAAGTGACGATCTTTGTGCTGAGTAGGAAATGTGGACTTTCACACTTACACCACTCAAAACAAGCATGTGTTTGAGATGATTTTAAGCAAGCTTCCAGCAACATCTGACCTTATCCTGTAATTTATCACTACCCCTAATCCATAGTGAAAAATCTAATCTACGACTTCAGTGAATTTGACTAGAATCTCCACGGCAAGTAAACAAGCTTATCAAGAAGAAAGTAACGCCTGAAAGCATACGACTTCCCATATGATTGCATTTAAACAGCAACTTTCTACGAGATGTCATTGAAGCATGGTGTAACTCCCCATGAGTTATTTAACTTATATTTTGCTGGACGGCAAGTTGGTTAAAGACTTGACGGACACTTCCCCATCGCCTCTTCCCACCGCATACGGAGCAGTGACGCACCAGTAGCTGCATATTCTCTACCTTAACAGACCACGTAGACAGTGCCGTGAGAAGGTCGCCTTTCGAAAGAGGACACTTTCTACAGCGGGCATTGAAATCAGCGTTCCAGAATACTGAGACGGCAGGAATGCCAGAATCAGAAAGTATTAAACCAATCCCACAGACTCGGACCAACAAGGCATATATTAGCAGGCTTGTGGTAATGTGTTACACCACCACGTTGTTCACTCGCAGGGCACTTAAATGTTCTGTTAAAACTGTCGTAGTAGTCAGTACTTAGAATCGGTGATGCTGCTCGTCTGACTGAGCTTGAGGATTAAATAACTTTACGGAATCCTCGAAAGCAAGGTGCTGCAAAAATAATAATTTCCACCCCCAATACGCACTTATAAAGAAATTGTCTTCCGACCTGCAGGTAATGCAACACCTTCAGAGGAGAACATGCGCAAAAGACTTGAGAAAGATGGAGTTGCAACGATAAGAGAGCTGACGGTCTACTTAGTAACCCCAAGATAAAGCTGACTATGTCAAGGCGGCTAGGCAGACAGACAGAAGTTTTGCGACGCTGGTTAGCGGCGAAATTTGAAACTTTACACATTAGCTAACATTTTGTATAAGATGCGGACAAAAAAAAAATACGTACACAAGTGGACACACAAATGAAGAGAATGAGGGAGGCCAGAGACCTACATGAGAACCTCACCTTCGTGGACAGCCTCGCGATGGCGCTTGAGACTGGATTTCTGTGAGAAGCGCTTCTGACAGGTGGCGCACTCGTAGGGCCGCAGCCCCTTATGTACCGCGTCGATGTGTTTCTGCAGATCGGAGTTGCGTGAAAAGCTCTTCTGGCACTCGCTGCACTGAAAAGCTCGAACACCTAAACAGGCATGGAGAAGCAGACCATGGTCAGTCAAACCTTTCCTACTCATGTAGCAGTTTCATTCACCCAATTTCGTGTCTCGCCCAATTGTGCCGGTTAAATCATAGGCAAAAATGAATTCCTCGACAACTCCTTACGCCCACCACTTTTCAGTATCCATCTTGCCGACACCACCTTTACATGCAGTGTCTCGTGATGGCAGGATTCTGAGAGTACCGAGCAAAAAGAGGCCAATAAGCTTCAACGGACGTTGGGAACTGTTCCGCATGAGATACTGAATCGCATTGATTCCTCTTCCATATCCACACATCATCCATCCCGTTCATCAAGTGATATTACAGTGTCATGAGGCATAACAGTTATTTTGAAGGATGCCAAGGCAAAGGGAGAGGATGAGGGTCATAGCTATCCTCCTACAAGCCCTTACCCTATCCCATTGATAAAGCTCTTCTTGTTGACTCACTAGTCTCATTGCAGACCGCTTTCACAATGCATACAGAAGGAGGGAGAGAGAAGGAGTCATTGCTATCCGGTAGTCACCCACCTTTGGGGACTAATTTGTTTGGCTACCGCTACAACTCTATTCTTCAAGTTTGCATTAGCGGAAATGTACTTCTTCAGTATGCGTCTTCGGCAGTCTCAAGAGTTGTTCATACCACCTCACTTCAGGTTTGGCAGACCAACAACAATGCACACTCCTCCACTCCACTCCAAGTTGAAAACAATCCCTCTTGATTGGTTAAGCAGCAAAAGTAAGTGGTTCATTCAGACCTTTTGACTGCGAGAAGTGCGCTCTGCTACACCATACCATGCCCTCCCCAGAAACCGTCCATCAAATTGAGTTGGATTCCAACTCCTACGGCCTCGTAAAGGAGACAAACGCCAATCATGCTCACCAAATTTAACCGGTAGTGTATAAGGCAAGGTTAAATATACAAACGTTAAAAATGCCAACAGAGAGCGCCTAGGAATTGACTAACTCGTGCATGAGTGAACGAAAATAATCCATCAATCACTACGGATCACTTCAGGTCGCTGAACCTTGACGAATACAAAGGCGAGCGTTAGCAACTACGCCGCGGTGTAGAACTGGAACCTATTCACGGGTCGTCACAATAACAGCTTGAGGGGCGCAAAAAAAGGCAATGAATTAAGCAGGGTGTCAACGGTAATGGAAACTCATATGTCTCCTTCGTCGCGCCCTTCCTTCTCATCGTCATCTATTCAAACGTTGTCAAGAGAGTAAATGGCTCCTTTAGAGATTAAAATTGGGGGGAAATTCATAATAATGATGAAAATTGGAGACCCTCTGCCACTTTAATGCCTGAATGCAGTTCAAAGAACACTAAAGGAGATACACAACTATCCGTAAACATCACTTCAGACGACTCGGCGGGTGTTTTGGGTGTTTCCAGTGCCTCTTGATAAGAGGTGAGAACAAAATTTGCCTAATTGAAGCAAATGGGTAATTTAAAACTCCTCGCTCACTGACTGCGGACGCTTGATCCGCCGTCCAAACATATGTTATCGACATGACTGAGTAACCGGTATGTAGAGTTTGCTTTGATGTTCCTAGCGGTAATGGATGGTAAATCCATTGCAAAACCAGCTTACACCCCATCCATTTGGGGTTATACTCTAGTTTCTAGCAACTAACGATAGAGAGGTCAAAGGTGCTAGATAAAGTATGGGTTCTTCTAGTTGGCTGAAAGCGCATGTTTCGCTTTTTTCACCATCAACGATACAACTGCAGCGCATCTTATAGTCGTGAGATTGGCTGCATTGAAAGTCGAAATGAAAGCCTCCCCAATGACCTTACTGCTAAACCTAAAGTGCTCCTACTTCCTCAGATAAATGGCCAGTGTTTGATGCCCTTTTTAATGCAAATTTCAGGTGCCTTAGGTAACTTACTGATTTGCCGAGCATCGTGAGTATGCACATTGCCTGATTTGTGCAGGAAAACCTTGACTAATTAGTGCAAAGTATAAAATATAGCACATTTTCTTTGGGGCAATACGGAAACATGCATCAGTATGGAAAAACCAGACAGAGATAGCATCACTGAAGGACCTCTAGCGGACACCAGATATGAAAACATTCCCTTTGATGTAAAAAAACAACCGGGTTTGGCTTGTGCTAACAAAAATAGCGGTCGGAACTTGACCAAATTAATTTGGCCAAATAAAAGCGGCAATATATGAATTGTCGGTAGGGTGAAGTAACAGCAAGTTTTCACGACTTTCATAAAGGCTAAATCGGTTAGCTAGACAAAGTATTCTTTGACCACTTCCTCTTTCGAATAAATTGAAATTCCATGCACAATAGGTACAAACAACATACCTTTGTGAACAGCCTTCACGTGAGAGTTGAGGTTGCAGCTCTTCGTGAAGTACTTGTTGCAGAGCTCGCAGTGGTAGGATTTCCCAGCTAAAATACACCCAAAATGGTTCTACTTGTTTAATTTCAGTAGTTAATTACAATCATTGAAAAGTCGCCAATATGTGAACGAGCAACAAGTGGGGGGGGGGCCACCAAAGGATGAGTCGAGGCCCGCAATAAGTCACACCTCACTTGCGAATGAAGTACCCGCACAATTCGAAGAGCAGTGAAGTTTTTCGTCACAAGAAAATAAGTGTCTAAGGAAAATACTAAGAAAGAGGAGATGAGTGCGAAGTTGAGTCTAACACTTACTCAAGAAATGAGCTATTAACCAAAAGCTTGATTTTTAAATGACAGGGTGGAGGCATTGGCTTAATTAGAGACAACACACAACAAAGCCCTTTTTACGCTACTGGATCACTTATTGCCTAGTGGTGGCGGTATTTTGCTGGCACCTTCGGAGCCTGTTGTGCAGAGTGCATGACCTGGGTGCGGTTTAAGCAGGCCTCAGGGATCAAAGAGGTGATAAGCCCATTGCAAGAAAGCAAAACCTCCACCCCAAATTGACTACGAGTGGAGAATGAGATTACAGTTGGCTGATAGGATATGTGCCTTACTCATGTCTCACACGAAAAGTGTGTTTAGGCTGCCGAATCCTCGAACCCCACTGTCAGTTTAGTGTATTTCAAAATGAGTGTGATAGCCCTGAGAGGAAACTGATTTCGGATGCCTTAAAAGTTACGTGACTCCCAGCATTTCCTTTTCTTATCCTGAAGATGATCCTTGAGGTAGCATGATAAAAACTGAGTGTTAAGTGGTAAATTTGAGAGACAGCATTTGTAAGAGTTCAAATATTTATGCATCAGGAAATAAGTAGTGTCGTGAGTCGGAATCGATTTGGTGCAATAACACAAACATCTCGAGGCACTAACAGATAAGATAGTAAGTTAAGTAAGTTCTCCAATGCATGAAGCGATCGCCTTCTAGCCTGTCGATGATCTCAGTCCACACAGCGCTGGCGGTTAGAAGCTCTAGTCCAGCTGTGAGATGTGACTTCCATTTCCCTCTCCCTCAGCCCTGACTGAATCAATTCATAAGCACTAACATATAAGGTGTTGCACGAAGATTTAAGTGGGATTTGTGTAAATCGAATGCTGTCGCACTATTGCAGCAGAGAAATGAATCCCATTAACTAACTTGGTTATGCGTGACATCATTTATTCGAGGAAAAACACTTCCATTTCTTCACTTCACTCCTGCCGATCATTGGATATAGGTGCTGTTACGGTAATTATTCAGTATTTGCCGAGATCAATTTGTGTGACTGTGTGTGTATAAGCATTGAGAAAGCAGCAAAAGGACACAAATCCACCTTCTCCGGGTGCACGCATCTGACAGTGCATCACATCACAGAAGAGTCCAGAAATTCAGGCAGAATTCATCGTCACTGCCATTGTTGCTGTCGGTGCCAGTGCCTCTGCTTCTCTTGTTGCCGCTTTTGAAAGCGATGCGTAACTACAGCGCAGCAGTGACAGAGCAGAAGCAGCAGCAGCAGTGACGATTGTAGGAGAGCAATAAAACAGTGTCAATAATAACAACAACAACAACAACAGTAGTAGTAACAACAACACAAACATTGGCAAGGCGGTGGCTGTACTACAAGCTTACATGCACGCACCCACGCACGTCTCGACAGCGTTTGATGATGATGAGATGGCGGCGTGGCGCTCTCTCCACCTCTTCACGTGAGTATCATGTGCTGTGCCCCAACACCACTATTGCCGGCTTCACACTTTGACAATTTCAATTGCCTCTTCATTCCAACGGACATTTATAACCACAGAACTATGCAGTAGTGCAAGACGCAACTCTCAACAACGATAAATCATATTGTACACCATTCATATGCGCCTTGTTTTCACAATCTGTTCCAGTTGAACATAGAGTACTAGCAGCATTCTTGAAAGGGGCTTTTATTAAAAGCACTTTTTGAGGTCCACTGAGATGGTCCGACTGCAATTCGAGTGAATGTGACCTTAGTCTGCTCACAGAGGACTTTACTTAGGTTTAAAAATATTGATAGTTCATAATTAAGCTTTGAATAAATTCGATGCTCGCTACCATGCAGCCTCTCCTTTTAACGGCTGTAGTGCTTCCAATGAGGCCACTCCGGACTATGGATCAGACTTGAAGCACGAAGACGCGTCGAGTGCCGCAAAAAGTCCCTAGAGAGCCGGCAAGGAGAATTTCACAAACGGCTCTATTTAGAGTCCTGATAGCCAGATTTAAGAATGAAAATCACCTCATTCTTCCTTTTTCTAGTTGCCCCTCATTGTTGTTGACGCCTCCTCCCCAAATTGAGGGCTTAAACGGCTTGCAATGCCTATGAGGCCTTTATTGCCGGCACATCACGATTGACATTTTAATGTTGAAAACACTAGAGGCTGTTTAGTTAAATTTGAGAGATTATTATGGGCCCTCAAACCACCAGTTAGTCGGAACCCACACTCCCTTTCCCAGCGTCAATCTCCGCTCATAGCCAGCCACGGTGACAGAGGATGGAGGCCCGAAAACTTCACTCACTTCTCTCTTGCCTCCTTACTATCATTCTCTGCAGTTCAGTTAAGTGTTCGTGAAAATACCGTCCTTTAGCTACAATAACTGCCATATAAGGAGGCAGAAAGAAAGCAGAATTGTATCCAATCTACCCCTCAGCCTTTGTCATAAGGCTGATGATGAGAGCCGCTGTTGATGGACGGTAGCGGAGTAGGCATTTGGCCAAGACATACGGCTAAGTTCATGTAGATCACGATAAAAATTAATGCCTAGCAAGTTGATTAAAGGGATTGACTGTACACCCACTAAGCACTACTACTACAACGCCAACAGGAGAAGCAGCAGCAACAACAACAGCAACAGTGCCTAGGTGAGGCGAGAGAGAGAGAGAGAGAGGTGTGCTACTAACGCGCGTGTGCACGGATGCTGAAACGACGGTGAGGGTATCGGTGTCGACAGCAGTCACGACTGTGCTAAGTGACAGGTGGGGGAATGTCGGGTACAGGAATGCAAAGTAGAACTGAGCGGAGTAATGCTTGACGTCCCATCAAACACCTCTTTCTCATCATTTGCTTCAAACACTCCGCTCTCGCACTCTTTGTATCAGCAAATCGTCACTTGCCTTCGTGACGCCTTAGAGAGGGACGGTAAATACGTGATTTGGAGTCGAATAACTGTCAAATCATTATTTTGATCGGATGAAGATACGCTCAACGCGTCCGTTTAAAAGCTGTAGTTGTGCGCTGACCTGACCTTTGGACAGGTGACCGATAGGCATATTCACAAAACAAACCAACGATATGAAGATTCGTCCTGTGAGAAATCGCAGGTGAGCTCCCAGCCGAAGAGCCAAACACTTTGTTGAAGCTAAACAGTGGAAATTCTGTAAAAAATCTTTCCAATATAGCTACCAAAATGCAATTTTTCGAGGTTAATAAAAGTTTGATTAAGGCTTTGAGGAAGCCCATATATTGTGGCGGCAGACAAGAAAACTCCACTTCACGGTTGCGTATCGCAAATAAAACGGAAGACGTGAACTTGTTCACCAAAATTTATTGCGTCTCGTTCATTGCGATCCCCATTCTTTCCCCACAAATTGCCTAAATCAGTGCGCCTTTCCCCCGTCTTCAAAGGCGTCTTGACGGGACTAGCGCCGATTGTTCCTCCTTTGATTTGCTTCGTCTCCACTTTACTTCATGTTAACAGTCTAGACTTGAATGGTGGAGTGGGACGTAGTTTGATATTCAAACAATTAGAACTGATCCCGCAATTGAAGAGTGACCTTGACTAAGGCGGTATTTTGTGTCATGAAAGTCAGAATTGTGTTTATGACCAATGGAGAGGCAAAACATGAAATACGACTTACAACCTGAGGACGTTTTGTAATAGTGCGAGCTCTGAAGACCTCCCTTTAAGGGATAGGCAACAGGGTATAAAAAGCTTGAGGCAACCTTCCGCCTAAGAAAGCTCACCCGGACTGCTTGTTTGGGAGGGCAAATGCTCATTGGAGGGAAACTCGGTTGTACTGCTCTGTCCACTATTGATCGCATCACTCTGCGACTCGTAGGCTTCTCCTGCAAAAGAAACAGAAAAAGCTCCACTTTCCTTTTATTAGGACGTGCAGAATCCCAGCCCTCTATGTTCCTCCACCAAGCTGGATTGGTTTAATGACCCTCCGCATTCATCACGTGATGCCATGGGATGAGTTAGAACGGGCAAAGCTGACCCGCCCCGCCTGTGTTATTGTGTTTTGACTGCGCTCCCACCACATTAAAACACAGAGCCGAGGTTTCGCAAATGCCATTTAGACCTTGGTCAGCTAGTCCCCATTTCAGACATTGGCTAAGTACAATGCCATTTAGGCTTTCTTCTATTCAGAGTGGGGCCGGAATTTATAATTCAGTCGATGGCCATTCATGCAAAACACAAACAGCGGCGCTGGGCAAGGTTACCTCACTTCTAAGTAAATAAACCCTAACAAAATCGTTTGAAGGCCAGAGTCATAAAAATGGAGGCGATAGAGGAGCGAAAACTCTTAGAAGTTGTTCAACCCCAATGCTACTCCCAAATGACCTCAAAAGGACGCCTAATTCAAATCTCCAAATCAAACGAGGCGAGTCGATACGAAATTTTTGAAAAATTAAAATTTTTTGCCTCTGGGGTGGCATTAAGGACATGTACTTTAGTTTATGTAGGTTAGTGAGATGTACATACAGGGATCAGTGATGTTGCAAGGATGTTGAAATGTATTCGAAGGTAAACACATAATTCAAAACTTAAAATTGTGCCCCAAGACCATTGATCCCCAAATCTCGGTCACAATATCCTCTCATTTTTGAAGAAGGAAAAAAGGAATTCGCTTTCTTGTCAGTCCTGCATAGACTAAAACAGACGTTGTAAAGATTGGTTTCAAGACCAAACTTCTGAGAAGCCATAATTGGTGTTGCCCATCCGAAGCGTGGAAACAATGCTGCAACGCAATGCTCCTTTGGAAGTGTTAGGACTTAATTTAACCAATTTATATGGAGGCGAATGACCAAGCAGTGATGCTCCTTCAGCAACCATGAAACCCTCGTTTATACACCTTAACTCCAAGTGAAAATAAGATGCGAAAACTTCGGTCCCCGTCATTTGGCTACCACCTTGATTGCGAAGGCGTCCTATTTGTGTTTAGCGCCTATAAAGTCCTCTGCGCACCAATAATAGGCGTTCCCTCGTGCCAGTATACCTCATTACGCTTTCAGGGCGTGGAAAGGTTCCGGTACAGCTGCGCAGACAGGTTAAACGTGTATGTCACCGAAAAACAGATGTACGCATGTGCATACAGCCAAACACACAAGTAAACATGCAAACACACACACACAATTCCGAACAGTCATATGCTCAGAGAGAGGCAGGGAGAGGCGTAGACAGAAATTAGGTTACACACACACCCACACGCGCGCGTACACATACGAAACCCAAGCTGGAGGTATACACACACACTAGCAAACATGGTAGACAGTCGTGTCCATAAGTCGTGCCATGAAGCGATGACTGCGTCCCGATGACGGCTACTACCGGTGGTGATGGTGGAAGTAGCCAACCTACTACGGAACATAACGCTAAGGGTTTTTTCAAACAACAGGAGGTGCAATGCATGCAGGTAGTGTAGGTGGCACTGCGTTGTGCCGCAGTTTGATGTTGCGTGTCAAAGTGGATTGCGTCAAACACAAGGGCAACGTCGATAGACACATGGAGTGGTAAGAGCTCGTGTGTGGCGCGAAATCTTTAGGTGGAACATCCTACACACGCAGTTCACCGTGTACTTGGTGGCGTCGAAGTGGCTCCACATGTTCCCTCCTCCGCTCTCCAAGTTCACAGCATTCACAATTGACTTGTCACAACTTGTAGCAGTAGCTTAGTTATTGGCATACATCGGCCGCTTGAGGATTCGAAAAACAAACCTCACTGTATTGTCACGCGTTGAAGAAGAGTTGGGTCGCTTTAGGCTTCTAAATAAACACTGTCAAAAACACACGTGTGTGTACTTGTCGCATCGTCTGATAGAGTAACGCGCCGTTGTAGCTCACAAACTCATCTTGTACTTCTCGGGTGTGAAGCAGTGCCGGCGTATCTTAAGATCGGGTTAAAAGTACGATCTCCTCAAGAGGCTCCAATTTCAGCAAAGCAGTGAGAGTGGAAATCAACAGACTTCAAGAAGGACGAGAAGAAGAAGAATGAAAGGAGATGTGAAAGCTTTACTACTTTTGCCAAAAAATTGCCCCATTGTCGAGAAGGTCTGGGACTCAGAGCAACAAAGGCAACATTTGAATGTCCCAAGTGAAACTTGATAAAAGATAGCTTCTAGGTGCCTTGCTTTCTTTCGGAGACAATGAAAATATTTAGTGGAGGGGAAGAGCAAACAATGAGCCACGATGAGTGATTAACTTGCCCATTTCATTGGTTGTGTTCCTAGCTCTCCCTCTCTCTCTCCATAGGACGATCAGGCTTGGACCACTGGTGTTATTCAGTAAATACGAAGTTTAATTTCGCCTCGAGTTTGTAACGATTTTCGCCTTCAGCCACTGCCTGCCCCTCACAATGGGGAAAGAAAAAAGTATTGCATATCCTAGCCCACACAAAGTAAAAATAAATTAACAAAATCCTCTACACCAAGGGACGACGATTGACGCCTATAATTTTTAATGAATTTAGGGCAACACAAATCACGAGGGTGCGCTACGCCGTTACAGACTGATTCATCAACAACCCCGGAGCAACGTGGTACTCAAGCAGTAGGAGTGGCGACGCACGAATAAAAACTTCTAAAAGGGTACTTTTGCAAGAATTATGGCTATAATCGTATTCGAAGATGTGGGTGCAACTCTTGCAACTATAAATAAAAAAAGGCGTTAAACGATGTCGAGCTTGAGGGACAACAAATTGCAGACCGATGTGCGTAGTTAACAGAGAGACGAATTTCTGCTATTATTGCATGAAGTTGACAAAAAGAGAGGAAGGAAATGATGAACGCACTCAATCTCGCTCTCTCACTTCCCATTAAGCAGAAAGGAGAGGAGAGGAGGGGAGATCACCTGGGGAGCACTTGTACTCGCTCCACTCCCCGCCCTCAAACCTTAGGTTCGGATACGCCGGTCAGTTAGTCGAGTGCGTGGGTGGACGGGAGAGCGGTCGGTCCGACGGTCCGATTCCCGGTCGTCCGTCCGCTGGTGCGCGCAAGGGCACGCATATGCGTTTCGCAGCATGACTAAGAGGCAGGGCAATACGAGATGTGAGAGGGAGGGGAAACAAACACCCACGCAGCCTAAAGGGCGACGCATAATGCGGCCAGGCTTGCCAATGGGGAAAAGGAGCGTATGATGATGCGTGCATGCGTGCGCGTCCGCGCCCGTTCGTGCCTTCGTCTGTCTGCGTGTCTACGCCTGTGCGTACACATGAACTTAAACTGGGTCAACCTGTTTGTCTTTGTGTATGTGTACACACACGTTTCCGTAGGCCGTCGAATAAACAACTGCCTATCCGTTATCACCACTGCCATCCAACATGAGCATTGCAGCCTCTTCCTTTCTTCCACGTCCTATGCTGATGATCATCGGCAATTTTGGACACGATCGCATCAATCGGACCTTGGCGTAGGACGAGGACAGCATACTCAATGAGTGCCTACGTTGGGACGGCCGGGGACAAAGTGGAGAAGAAACTAAAGCCATTCAAGTTCCTCTCCTCAAAACCTGGAGTATCACAATGCCGGAGAAATAGAGGAACTTAAAACCATAAATACACCACTCCATGTAGTTGAACTTCAATAATCAGCGCAAGCCTTCTAAAGTTGAACATTTGATTACACCTCTACGAAAAGGAAACACCAAATTCAGTGAAGGTCTCAGTAGAAAGGTGGACTTCTCCTCTGTTAATTTTCATAAGGAGCAACCGATGGCAGTCTCCATCCAGACGAAAGTTTAAGGAAATCGAATTGAGGTGGTCAGTGAAGTAGAAATGTCAGCAGCAGTAGATGAGTTAGCTTCCTGCCCAATGAACTGGTTTGTTTTTTTGTTCAAAGTTTACGTCAAGTTTGCCCGAAAAAGTGTTTAAATCTGACTACATTTGCCGTCTGAGGCAGTGTAGTACCAACAGCTCCCGTGATGGTGGCTACGGAAAGCAAAATTCAAGGTGAAAGCACGTGCTAAGAGTACAAGACAGTATGGATACCGCAGCAGGCTTGAAATCCACACCAAGAATCGCAAAATTTCATTAGCGAGCCCAAGATGGACATTCCTTCCTCTCACAATACGACCGTCAGCTCCTCGGCTCTCAGGATGCGGTGCGCCTCTAATTCAAGCACGAATTCATAGCCGAAGACGTGCAACTGGGTACACAAACTGCCAGAACGAATCTTCTCATGCGAACTAAAAAGCGTATTCAATTAGATTGTGGTTGCGATGGTAAAGTCAAGCACCTTTTCCTTTGAGACCAACTACTAACCAAAATGGTGATGTTAGCTGTTGCCACTTCTGATGCCGAGAGGAGTGATGGCGATGGGTGAGCGATCGCGTTTACTCGTGCACAAATGGTCCTGATGAGGAATCACATGCAAGAGGTGGGACATTCGCTAGTCCTCCCCTTCCCCGGTCAACATGGGGATGTCTAATTAACGTCATCAACTATGCGATGACATTACGCTGTTCTGGAAGCAACACAATTCTGTAGAGGACTGTTGGCTGGGCACCATCTTAGTAGGTAAGACGAACTTGACGACAGTTTGGAAAGTTCAACGTTAGCCTTGTGACTAGAAGGAACTGCAAATGGCCTGTTCCAAATATGGTACCAGCAAATGTTCAGTTAACGGAGGACTGTTCACTAAGAGGTGCTTCGAAAGCATGGAGACTTCAGCGAAGAGCTCGCAAAGTAGGTAAATCCAATGAATCTTAGGCAAAATAATGGGTAGCAAATTTTCATTTTCAAAAGGCCGCATGGGAAAACATCGGAACTCAAGCTGTCAACTGCATAAAGGGGCAACAAAGAGAGCTATAGTGAAAAAAGAGGCGATTCGAAACAATGGCTTTGGAGCCTATACTAAACCTCGTCTCTGGGACAGATAGCCAGACAGTCAATAACGTCGATGGGAAACAGGACTGACAGATAAAAAAGCCCACTAACGCGCACAAACAGCACCAATGCATGCCTCCTAATACTCGTCGATCACATTGGCATTGGTGGTGGCAGTAGTAGTCGTGATAACATTCGCATCGCTTAGGGCCGATCCCAAAGAAACACAGACTACCCCGGACCTGAATGTATCAATTAGTGAACATGACCAAACTTAATCCATTTGTGCTTTCATCATTCCATTTATCATTTATCATTCCACCTCTGTTAATTTCAACCTAAAAAGTCTTATTTGCTTGCAGTACACTAATCAAGTGTCAGCCTTACGCATGTGATGAGGACGATGAACGTTCTAATGGGTTTCAAAGGACGTCCTACCTTAGAAAATCGGGCCGGAAAGCAGAAGTCAAACGAGGTCATCACAACAAAACCAGCATCAACAACAACAGCGATGACACAAGAGGAGGTAGTGATCGTGCCAAAAAGAGCCTTAACTGCCCAATCTTATCCCCTATCTCCCATCCGCATCATCACCACAACGCGTCCTCAAACCACACGTGGTCACAAGCGGATACCCGCGTACCCATGCATGCCTACACGCCGCACGTACTTTTGGGGTCAACCGCGGTACGCGCGCGCCTCGCTGAGTGATCCAAGCGAAGGTAAAAGTGGTATGAGAGAAAAAAGAGGAGAGAGCGAGAAAGTGTGTTTACGCACTCGCTTGTGTGTGTGATCGCCCAAAAGTACACATCCGCTAGCACAAACATACACAAGCGGCATGAGAAAGAAAGCGGGAGGTGGGGAAGATGAAAGAGACGTTGCCCCTTGGTCAAGGCATACTGCTACACACCCAAGCACTGAAATGTCAATTACTACCTTCAAGGGATTCAGTGTCGTCAAAACTCCATCTTTGAGCGAATACACAGATAGAGACTTCAAGTGACACTTGTCAACTGTTTGATCATTTGAGAGTAAACCATGGTGACACGACACAAAGCGGGTAAAATTGGGAGTCAGTGTAACACTTATACACGGATCGTGTATAAACGAATCGGATTACCCACGTCAACAGTCTTACTGTAGAAGAGGAACTGACTACCACAACGTTAGTAATCCCTATCTTTACCTTTCAATTTCTGGTGCTTCCTTATTACGCCGAAACCCACTGGAATAAAAGCCCATGACTGAACTTAAAAAAAGGTGCTAGTCCAATTGCCCGCAGAAACGCCGGAAACATTGGTAAGTAGAAAGTAGCCACAAAAACTCTCCAGTCCTCTTAATAATTCAGCTGATAGAAGCCATGGAAGCAGAATGCTAATAACGAAGTTGGAAGAGGTGACAAACCTCCTTTCCATGTGGCTCAATTTCAATTTCAAGGAAGGAGGTGAATGCGTTCGGGAATGGTAAGTGCTTAGCTTTACCCTTCTCGCATGAAAGCGTTCACACATCCACAAGTACAGCACTGACCTCGTGAACACTAGGAGCGGAATTAATAGTACATACACACAAACGCACACGCATACGAATTCCCATATCCCCAAGGGATGTGGCTCGACCCCTAGGTCCGAGACAGAAAGCGTTGATGATAGACAAATGAAATGAGACCGTGCAGGTATATTTGAGATGAAAGAAGGAAGGATGACTGTACGATGCATGGAAAAGGGAACAAATCCAGACTCAAGTGTAAGGCTGACATTAAGTCGATTTGTTGTTGGACCAGGAAATACTGTACACAGAGGGGCACACACACACACACACCGTTTCGTTGATCGCTTTCCTTTTTCTCGAGGTGCCGCATTTATCATGGGAGATGGGTGCACATTGAACTAGACCAATATCCTTATCAGGATAAAAGAAGGGTAAAGGGCAACCATAGGGTGTTCGGCATTTCAAACACCTCGGAATTCACCACTTATTCCCCGTGTTTTTCCCTTACTGCTGATCAGATCACAATAATCCAGGGTAGTTGATGACGAGATTCAGTTACGGTCAGACTCATCAACACCAACTTGGGGGAGGAAAGCACTTCCCAACCCAATAACATCTCGAAAAAATTACAATTACGAGGGCTGGTGACTATCCCCGTTAAAAGGGCAGACGAAGGTGTGTGGTATGAACGATGCCAGGGCAACACAACAGCAACAGAAGCGGCGGCGGCGGCGGCAGCAGCATCAACAATAAAACGCACCAGCGCCGGGTGCTACACGGAGAGAAGGGTGTTTGGTGGTGCATAGGAAAGGGTACCACGACCTTGATATAACAGCACACACGAAATAAGGACACACATGAAGGAATGCGAGTAAGTGCCAGATTTGTGGATAGTCGCTGCAACGGAAGTAGCAACTTTAATGGTAGTAACCAACGGTGTAGCACTCAACTGTCACCTCAAAGCACAGGTTAAGCCCGGCAAGCGGAAGATATTAATAGCCCGGAGTCCCGAGCGGTCAGACTGTAGCCGTTACGTCCCGTAACCCTAACGGAGTGACAGGATAAAAGTACTCGAAGTACAGGTTATTGCCAACATTAAAGGAGCTGCAACTAGCACTAAGAAAGGAAAAACATGGTAGTTGTTGAAAGTGAAATGCTCCTCTTTCGGTAGGTGAAAAGAATTACTTAGAAACAAAACGTCTTGACTACGCTATCCCAGAAATTGCAGCTCAGTCCTACTAACCCTGAATGCTTCTAAAGGACACCTTAACTGAAGAAAGTGACCGAATGGATAAAGGGACTCAGGAAGTAGTTTAAATAGATTTTCAAACACACCGCAAATACATTTGAAATGAAATGCAAAGTCGTCACTTCAAAGGCCTCGATGCAAGATGGGCGTTAGCGTGAGAGGAGTTTACCGAAACGCTGCCATCCCTTTTATGTGGGGATGAAAACGAACTCAAACAGTGAAATGAAATAAATAACTTAAGTGACATAATTCATAGGAAAAATGTGCATTTTTTTGCTTTTTTTTGTAGGTAGCACTCCTGTTTGATTCACTTACACCATTGTGAAACTTAGGCTACTAAAAGCCCTTAGTCTTGGAGCGTCGAATTCCTCCCAGTCAGAGGAAATTAAAACGCAAAATGGTCATAAAAGCATAACAAGATGGATCGGGACAAAATTTTGAGCTGTTATGTGAAACCTGAATCTCCTCATCCCTTACCAAACCATACAATGTGTTGGGTTTTTGCGACTACTGCCAAGGTGTCAAAATCCTCGTAGTGAATGCGTGAGGCCGTGAAACGGAGGGTACACTTAGATACATAGATGCGGGTAGAAGATGCTGGTGGTTTTATTTCATAGCACACGTGGTTAAAGGAGATCAGAAGGCGTTATTGAAGACTGTGACACTCCCATACTCACAATACTACAGTCTCACGGAAAGACTGTCATGGCTATGTAAAAGTTCAGGGCACTGCTGCAGTCATGTCACCTCTTAGAGGGCAGTTGAAGAGAAGAAGCGTTTAACAAAACAGTGTCACTGGAGCATATATTAGTTTAACACTTTATACTGACCTACCACTTGGCCAATGGAAATTCTGCTAGTTACAAATCATCATGGTTTGGACTGGAAATAAAGTGGTCGATTCAGACTTCGAAACCAAACTTGAGCTGATTTGGAGATGAAGTTTGAAGATGGTTTAAAGCATACACACACATACACATCTAGAAGGAGGGCAAACCCGATTGGATGAAGCCATACAGAACATCATTTCGCATTAACACAAGCATCACCACCACCACCACCACCATTGCAGCAGTCCTTTGAAGGTATGCACACGCGAGGTGTGTTAGTTGTGCCTATATGTGAATGAATGCGAGTGTTCGAGGCATAGCGTAACGCGAGCGTGTATGCGCGCTCGCTTCCTGGCTTAGTCGCAGAGATCAGACAAGTGGGTCAAGATTTCCAAAAGTTGGGTGAACTGGTGGCACATACTTGAGACATCTTGGTGGAGGTAGGCTGCGGAGGAGGTGGCGGCGATGAGAGAGGAGTTCGGTGGTGTGGTGCGGGGATTTGCAGTCGGTGGAGGCAAGGGTGGAGGCGGAGCAGCAACCGAGCCCGGCAATACACAATCGATTGGTGACCGACGTATCCGCAGGTCCTGTGGTCGACATGACTCATCGCTACTTTCTCCCTCCGCACTATCGACTGCTGCTGCCGATCTTGCTACTAACATTGGGGGCAATGGAACACCTACAACGCAATGCTCATTTTCTAACCATTAAAATGTAAGAAAAGGCTTCGCACCACAGCGATACTTAAAAAGGCGCAGTGAATAAGGCTACCACAAAGCGATTCAATCAAGCAGACAAGCTAATCGTCTGTTTGTAAGCACTGTCTTGCTGTTTGCAGGGACACAATATGCCCTTGTACGCAACTACCTTTGACATTTTTTTCAAGTTCTAGGAGATTGATTCCTCTTGAATATACAAATAACAAGCAGTTAGTCCTCATTCATGGCCATGAGTAAACATATACAAAACCAATTAATCGAAGATATTCAAATACAGAATGCGGTACCTAAGTAAAAAGAACTTTGCTTAGACATTCATTATAAGTATACATAATCAAACAGTTGGTAGAGAAAAATACTCATCCTTGGAAGCAGACTCTTAGCTAGTGAAGCTAGCCGCGAGAATTACAGTCTACCTAACGGAATTTCTGTGGAAATAAATAAACGATGTTGATAAAGAAATTAAAATGAAGGAAAACTTACACGCATCTACCTCATCAATTGAATTAATCGCAGAAGAGTGAGCTAACGGTGGGGTATCCGAAGCCGTCAATGCCTCTTCTAAGGGCCATAAAAGATTGGATGTCAAAACACGGTAGAATTTAGCCAAATACAAGTCAACCTTCCACACCATTGGAAAAATACAAAAAGTAAAAATAGTGTTTTCAAAAGCCTACAGCTTCATGTTGGCAAAATGTGCGTACTTTCGTGATCAATAACCACGTGCAGATGAAGGGATCTTCGATCAAGGAAGGTCTTTCCGCAAATGCAACACAGACTGAGTTCACCGCCATCGACTTCATCGATATCAGTCTGCCCGAAAAGACGGTGGTCCGTCATTATGGGTCTGGGAAAAGCCAAATAAAAATGGAGCAAACAAACAGAGTAGATACAACAAGCGAACAAATAAAACATAATGGAATTGAACGGTTCAAGTCTAAAACTGTGTCAGACATTCAGAAATTATATAAACTATTTAAATTTTCTAAATTACCAAGTGAATCGGACCAAAAATTGATTTTAGAAGCTCAACAACTTGTGTATGGAAGAACAGTAACCAGCGTTGTATCATGTGTCGGTTGGAATTAGCCGAAATGAATCAACATTTCGAAATTGGGTTACATCTTCCCCCAACGGTCGGAAAAATTTAGAAATGCGACTGCACAAAGAAGCTCGAGACCCATATCTTTGTAACTATCTAAGTGACTTTAAGGAAACTTGTTAAAAAAGACAGAGAATTCATAAAAAAGATAAATCATAACCCTTTTGGCCAGCGACATTAACATAGAAAAATTTTTATGCTCATGACGCAGTTAAAACTATGCTCACATAGGGAAACTTAACGCATTGAAAGTATAGTGAAAGGAATGCATTATCCCTGATTCAACGCCGCTTACTGGAACGGGATAAGATGATCGAGATTGCAAAACTAACTCGATAACGTCTTACCGCGTTTATTCACCCACAAGGTCAAACCAACCCCAGTCTGCAGTAAAAGCCAATAGAACTGCAGTACTAGTGACATTAATTGAGTGCCCCTTACTTCGGCGTAACTAAACAAATAAAGATATACCTACTTAATATCATACCTACTAAGCATTTTATTTACGTGTTCAATATATATGATGCATTTTTTATTAAAAGATGAAATGTATAAGTCTGATAAAGACAGCTAAACATTTGCTGAAACTAAGGAGATATGGGGAATATCAGAAAGGCGACACCAACTCCATTACTGGCAAAAGCAAGCTTCAACACAAAATGCTTTTTGCATATGTTTTTTCAGCGTTACTATAGTCCTTTTTTAGATCCAGTTCCCAATTCAGACAAAATTCTAGATTTTCAGGGTTGTCAAAAATCAGTTCATTTCACCCATGCACTCATTATAGCCATGGCTACTCACTTTTGTTTACTCCACACAGCCAATTTACAAAGTTACTTTTACATTTCAGTATCCCAGTAATCCTGCAACTTTTGAATAGGTTCAAATTAACGCGAAAATATTACTTAAATTGGTGGTATGTCATAGAAGACCTTCCAGTTCTAACTTAGGTGTACAACTTGTTGACATCTAAACGGCTCTTTTAAAATGAGTAGTAAACGTGAACATTTCTTTTGTGTAGTTTTTCACCTTAATCCTGTTCCACCCATTCCTACCATTATAGGTGAAATTGCCAACGGCATGTCTACTCCATTGATTTTAATGCCAACACATTTGTGATTCCTCATGCGCATAAAAAAGAGGATTTTTTGCATGATTCTCTACTGTATCGTTGTACATTATAAGTTGGGCAATCAATATGACCATTGTTATTATTCTTACCATGGGCAAACAAATGTGATTGTACTTCTGATACCTTGTGTGGCTTGTGATCGCTTTGGCATTTAAATTGGCTCAGGCAGCATGAACAGACCAGCAAATCAAGCTGTAGCTACATCCCTTCTGTAAGATGCCAATATTTAAGGGACTTTTTGTTGCGTTGAAGTGCAAATTGCAGCTTCTTAAGCATCTCCATTCTCAAGCAGAGGAACATGCATACTAATAAAACATTACAACGTTGTGATTACCTAAATCATAATATGGTTGGCGGTATCAAGTTACTATTTTCTTCACAATGCGTTTAATGTTGCAGGAATTGTCCTCACACGCGGCATCTTCTCGTAGTTCGTTAGTCGCTGTAATACTCTGGTTATTTGACCACCTGATATCTGGCGTTTACTTTTTATCCATCTGGACATGGAACGCGTGGTCTGGTCTTCTGGCCGAGCTCAGGCCTAATCCCTTTATTCTCCCGACAATACATGTATTTAACTCCACTTACCGGTGGGAAGTCTCGGACACTGCAGTAGCATTGTCTTCTACGGTTAAACTCGAGTCTGGACCATGTCAAAATTTCATTTATTCCTTTTTATACGAAACCGGTTGCAAGTAAATTTTCTTTCGATGAAGAGTTCTTTAGAAATGCTTTATAAAAATCGTGTTGAAATGGGAAGAGTTGAACAGTCGCATACGCAGTGAAAGCGATTATTGCCTTCAAAGATTCGACTTTAGCTGCTTAGTGCTTTACCAAAGCTGTTTTTACGATTGCATGGTGTCTGGCTGTTGCTTCGCTGGTCCTTTTGCCCTTTTGCGCATAGATCGGCCCTTGGGTTAAGCCCAAGTCTAGCTCCTTTTTCTTCAATTATGCACGCATTTAGGCAAATGCAAAGCTTTCTCTTACCAGGGGCATAGACTTAAATAGCTACAGTTTCTTTTCCCAAAACCACTCATTCAAGAAAGTGATTTTATAGTTGAATCAAGCATATTACTACGTGATAACTATGACATTTTTTAAAAAAGAACCTAAGGATTTTTCTACGATATTAAGATTGGAGTTGCTACCATTGTTGCACGTGAATAGTGGGAGATCTTAAATGTTACACTTGTAGTGATTTTACGGAACCACTTGTTGAATTGCAAAACTTTGGCACTCTAGTTTTACTGGCTGGTTGGTGTGTGCTGGTAGGCTATTGGTCCTTCGATCGTTAAAGGTGTGTGTCTGAGAGGTAGAGTGCACTCAACCTGAATTTGGAAGAAATTTGCTTCCTCCATAGAAAGCTATTGGTACTTCCAGTCTGATACTTTGCTACATACTAGATTTTTGGGTGCATCGGGTTCAGCTTACTTAAACTTTTTTAGCTATATTGCTACTTCATGAGCTAAATTCCAATACTCTTTTGTGCTTATTTTCTCATCCATTCGACTCTATGGTCCTGGAGCACGCAACTCTTAACACTATTACTGTAAAGTTTAAGGGATCTTTGGTATTACTTGACGATTTGAATTTTTTTTAATAACTTGGTGCATCTGGATGTAGTCGTCAGTACATAAACAGGGTGTGCACTTAAACGCATTTTATTGCGACTGATTCGCTGTACTTATAATTCCTTTTTATTTATTGTACTCGATTTTGGCAGGTGATGGACCAGCAAAATGCAGTTGTTGATGCCTTGCCGTATTTCGACAAAGGTTATGGCGAGAGTGGTATGCAGGAGGCCAACGCGTTGCTCACCGAGGAGATGCGACGCTACCGACCCACAAAAAACTATTTGGAGAACTTCCCATCTTTAGCTGGTCCTATTTCCACGAAGTTCGAGACCGAACTTGTGCGAACGGAGTTCGATCGTCTTGCTAACCGACTGCCAATGGAGTTGATGAGCATGAAACGCTATGAATTGCCACCACCACCATCGGGCAAGATGGGTGATCTTCGTGCATGGCAAGAGGCTATTGAAAATGCTCATGTAAGTAGTGCCTTTTTGATCACTTCTCTTATGTTTTCATCCAGACAGGTACCCTAGTTTAAGTTGAATTTGGCAAAGTGATTTGGGGAGCCTTCGTTACTGCGATCAGAAATTCGAAAGAAAATGCTTTCGTATTTTTAGTTTCAGCGACTCACTCCACCTTATAAACGAGCTCATACTTTGCACATTTGTGAGATTTCATTTTGTGCATTGGCCATGCATTGGACTATGCTTTTCTTTTATCTGCCGTGATTTTCGGCATTGCTACTCCACTATTCCACTATACAAATGCATGGGAATTGAGATATTAACTTACCTCAGGGAGTACAGTTTCTGCTTGAATTATTTCGTGTAACTACTGAAATGACTTCAGGCGGACAACCATATGCATTGAGACGTTTTATCCATTTTCTGCCCATTTTTGAGATGGAATTTTTCTTGCTTTGTATCCTGCCTAGCTGTATGGTCAAACCCATCCTTTTTTCTAGGAAGCTTTGCATATTTTTACTTTTCTCAGGGCTGTTTACTTTCCAGCATCCACCGTATCATTGCCCTAATTGTTGTTCCCATAAAACCTTTAAAGCGAATGCTGATAATTCAAAAATAATTTGGGATGGAGTTCCTGCTGATCATATGCTTGCGGTAAGAGTACCCTCGAACTTCGACAGAGCTCCTTTAAAGTAGTATCATTCAACTTCTCCCGTTCCCTTTGTTGCTAGTTTTCGGTGAGCCTGAATTGGAAGACCTGGTTCAATTTTAGCTACTGTCTAACTAGTGTAGGCGACCATGTGTTCACCTAGTGTTGGTACCACGTCTATGAGCTAAATTTTCTTCAAATGGCTGTTTACATTTCACTGGACATACCTTCTATCTACTCTCTCTGGTTTGTCGTTGTCATAAAGGGTTCTAGATTCATAGCATATTTATGGCTTCAGAAGCCACAAGACTGACTTTACCTTAATAAGTAATTGATCTGTGAAATCTCTTACACAGGCTCAACTGGAGCATCAGTTGACACGTATCAACAATTTAGAATTGATGAGTGAATACGGCTCTACTGCCTGGAAGTCTTACAATGAAGAGCTAGAGAAAATTCTTCGCAAGCACGAGAAGGACCTTTTGGAAATGAGGTACGTTCGTGTTCTTTATGCTTAACTTAAAGTAATTTCTGCATTTCTACTCGCCAAGGCTTAATGTACTGGAAACATCTCGAAAGGTTGAAAGAACACCCCAAAAGTAGCTTGTTTGTGTGTTTCATGAGTTGCCTTGAAAGAGTAGGAAATATTGTTAAATAGATATAAAATGACTGAACTTTGGCATAAATTCTGATTCATGCAGTCAAGGCATGAAAAATGAAACGTCCTGTTCTTTCTGAATAAAGTTTATTTCAACGCTAAATATTGCAGCAGTAGACACGGGAATAAA
>UYWX01020511.1:27359-46589 GCA_900622495.1 Hydatigera taeniaeformis | reverse complement strand
AAGCGTTCGGTTCTGCACCACCATGTGTCCACTGTTTATAATGACTTTTAGTCTATTTGTAGGGAGCGAAAATAAATATTTTCTCAAATTTTTTGCATACATTAGCGTTCCTTATTGATAAGTGTTCTGTGGGTTTCGGCCTCCTAAAGCTTTGTATGCAGTCGTAATACTACACCACTATCCCACTCTTTATCATTTCAGTAGTCCGGAAACGATGCTTCCAATCCATGGAGATGAATCACCTTCTAATGCAATACAAAGACGCAATTCTAAATCCAATTTGGGTCCTTCAGAGCTGTTCTCAGCCCTCTCTGCATCAGTAGGGAGTTCTTTTGTTAGGTGATCTTCACCTAGGTCTGGTCAGAAAGCAAAAAACGGGCTGAAATGGCCTATGAGAACTACGCAAAAATCGACTCCTTCCGACCCTACTTCGATGTTGAGCCAAAGGAAGTACTACGTCGAATAATTAAGTCTGTCGACCCCCGTCCACCTTTCTCTCTAGATTCTGGTTATGACCTTTACGGACCATTTATGGCTTGCTTAACGTTGATCGCGGTTTTGCTCTTCGAAATGAAGCTCTCCGTCCACAAAGTGGTACGCAGCACCCGTTCCTCCCATTTTTTTTAGCAAGAAGGCACCCTAATGGGTTCTGCATTCTTGACCTGTTTTGGCTACTGGCTGGTTTCCTCTAGCTTGCTGAATGTCATCTGCTATTTCGGCAAATCCTCTGTCAGCTTTACGCATATCCTTTCTTTCGTGGTACGTTCATTACTGAGGCACTATTTGTGCTGTGCCGTCAGCTTACCTAATGAATCTATGGCAGTGGAGACTCCACATCCTTGCTCACCCTATTCCATTAATTTCTGATTTTAGGGATATGCACTGTGTTCCACTTGTGTTATCCTCTTTGTCTGTGCGGCTACTCACAATGGCACAACAGAGAGACTGTTTTTTATGCTTTGGATTCTGATCTGTGGTATTGCCGGAACAAAGCTGGTTAGTGGTCGTTCGGTTCCTCTCTTATCTCTGTGTATTTGCCTTGCCCTCAACCCTAAGTCCAACCTAACTGCAGGCCTTAATAATGTGGGCAATCATTCCAAAAGGTGGCTTCCGCATTTCTGGCAGCGTGGCCGCGTTCGCATTGCATATGCTATTCGTGCTTTACCTACACTTCGCTTATCACGCAATAGTGCAAGGTACGATATAGCATATTTTACTGCATCTCCTAATCCCACCATTAGATATATCAAAGGCCATCGGTGCTGAAGGTAAGGGACCACATAACGAGAAGCGGTTTTCTAAAGCATATCCATTTTCGTTATAATAATAAAAACCTTCTAGATGTCGTCGTGCCGGTGGTGAAGGCCTAAAGGAACACAGAAGGTGGCGGATGTATTAGTACTTTTACTCTGCGTTTAATTTGCCTTCGTGTGGGGAGAATAATAACGACTTTTAATTAAAACCACGCCCTGTTGTCGAGTTTTTTTTTACCCAGCAGCAACAAAGCATGAAAACTAACCGAGGAATAGTGGATTATTGCTGGGTCATTTATTTAATATGGGGAGTGGTAAGGTGGATTTTTTCAGCATGAATGCCGTCTATAATTCCTTCGCCATACCTTTGAATCTACTCAAACGGGTAGAGCTCAAAAGATGTCGTTACCTCAGACATGACTCTGCTAGGATATCCCGCGCCATAGAGTTCGTGGTTTACGAAACAATTTGAGAGACATACCAGGCGTTCTGGTTCAAGGACATCGGTGTTCTTAATCAGAAATGCTCTCCTTATTTTCCATTCCGTTGGATTTTCGTGGGTTCTTCGCATATCCTCTACCTCAAACTCTCGTGCTGTCATCTTCCAGGCTGGCTACCGACCAACTTGGAACAGACGCCTTCATGTTGAGTAAACATAAACGCGCGAAACTTTTGACAATTTCGAATGCGAGTTGTTGCATCTATTATCATTGTATTTCTTCGATTTCCCTCACTGCTTGACTTAGGTGTATTTTTTTTCATTTTCGAGAAAAAATTTTACAGCATTGTTTCTTTGGCGGTTCGAGTAACCATGGCAACAGTCAGCATAAATGTGCACTGTCCTGAATCAGAAAGATTCATTTTAACTAAACTATTTATGTTTAGTGTCAATATGTATCATTTGCTGACAGTTCCTCATCGCTGATATTAATTTGATCTAGTCGCACTATACTTTTCAAGTTGCAATATCCGCTACCTTTGATATTCTTGCACCCCAAGTTTCGTTGCATTTCTGCAAGAATTCCCTCGCTTCTTCTCCAGTCGCCTGTGTGATACAAGTCGATTTTACTAATAACCTAGGCCTAGCCCGAAACAGGACAGTCTAGGATAAATAACCCATCGGACTTCGCCTATTGCAGAGGGTAACAGCAGGGCTATGCATATATTCCCGCCTCCGGCATTAGTCACTACCGAGATGCGCACTTGGCATATGTACAGCCACGCGTCTGCGGCACTAACCATTCCGTTCGTGTGGGCGCGTACGCACCACAGCAGCAGTAAAGCCGCCACAGCCAACCAGCATCCGAACCTGCGCGCACGGCCCTAGCGGCCGATCAACGATCGATATAACCCCACTCCTTGCATCCGCCAATCCTCGCCTGCCCATCCCTATCGCGCACCACCAATTTGACCCGTGAATACATCGAAGGGGCAACCGAGCCACGATTGCATGTATCACTCACCACCTCATGTAGACACGTGAATAAGTTCGAAGGCAAAGTCGTGGCACCCTAAATGAAGGTGCACGGGCCTAGCGAGGCACCAAAATGACCAAACTCAATGACCGCAAGGTGGACCTTGACAATTTAGAAGACGAGACTCGAGACACCGCTCCACAGCCCGAGCTGAAGCGAACAAATAATGCCAAGAAACAACGCCCCACATAAACGCAATAACCTGCACCGACAATGCCACCAGCCGGCATTATTTAAGCTCCCGTTGAATCGCAGCAAGTTGACACAAAAAATGTTCATCGACACGATATACTCATGCGGATCCCATGGGTGTGTAGTTGAGACAACCACAATGCACCAACAAACCTTAATTAGCAGCAACTTTATTTTCAACCCCTAAAACGAATGATCATCGAAGGAGTTTCAATAAACTAACTGTACATTGATGTATCAGGATTTTTTCACACCGACAGATGAGGGAGTCAAAGAGTTCAAAATCCACTTAACTCTGTTCGCCAAAGCGCTTCACACTAAAAAATGGAGGTGAACGTTAGCACATCTGTCAACGATCACTCCTCCAATAAACCAACACAACACTTCATCCTAACAGCTTACCATAGTTGTAAGTAAAACTGAGCACTCTGAATTTGGTCAGGGGTGCCCGTTATGGTGATGATTCTATCTTCAACTCCAGGGTCTTGAGAACTGATTTTGATATCAGCACCCGATTCCTTTCGAACTTGATTGATACGTGTGCCGCCCCGACCCATGATGGCACCGATCATCTATGTCATTTGGACACATGAATGAGATCTGACACCAGATACGAAAAAAGGAATTGAGTTGATGGGAAACTCACTTTGTTGCTGACAGAAACCTGAGTAGTGGTTGTAGGAGCAATGATGTTCATGCTGACAGTTCCAGGAAGCCTAGATGAGTGAACCCACCGAGCATAAACAAGAACCAACCAGGAATACAAAAGAATAGGGCGTTAACAGAAAAAAAGGCACAAATGAAGCCGAAAACCCACCCGCGCATCATTCCAGCAGCCATCATTGCAGCCGCGGTGGCCGCATCACCTGCAGGACCCGAGGTAGGCCCTCCAGGATGACTCTGACCTCCAGTGGCGGCCAACATGGCCGCGGCAGATGCGGGCGGAATACCTGATGCGAGTGCTTGGCTTACTACCGCCGCCTGAGTAACGCTGCGGGGAGTTGCTCCACCTCCACTGAACAAGCTAGCAGCTAACATCGAGCTCTGAAAACAAAGACCTGAATTGGGTCACAAAAGGGATAACAGTAAAAAACAAGATGGAATCAAAAATGACACCTGTGGATAGCTATTGTTCGCAAAGTTGTTTCGACGTGTCCCATAGCTACTCCCAGATGAAGGAATGCCCATACCGCACCACCCACCGTACTGCATTGCCATAGCTTCATTAAAGCTACGAGCATCATAATTCTGGCGGGGTCCCTTGGCTGGAGCTCCTTCCAACAGCTCACAAATGGCTTGGAGACAGCTAATGACATGAGCCACAGTACCGACCAGCTGAACGATACGATCAGTAGAATCAGGACACAACATTTGATACACTTTGAGAGTCTTCAAGATTGATTGCTACAAACAAAGGTCATTAGGAACAAAGAACCTTACTTCTCGCAATTCCTTGATTTTCTGCCCACTTTTGCCGATAATGCATCCAGCCTGACTCTGATGCACAAGAAGGCGCAAATCAACACAGTCTTCCTGCAGTGACATTGCTTGCTGGAAGAATTAATGTCAAGAACTAGCTAATTACCCGCTTGAGCGTATTGTGCATGATTTCAATGACAGAGTTAACGTCGCCGTCTAAAATAAGGATCCTAAAACACGGGTGATGAAAGCAGACAATGGAGAATTACAGAACAAGCAGGAAATAAGGGAAAAGGGGTCAGAAACTATACCTTTCGGGTCCGTTGCTATCGGGGATATTAATGGTGACAGAGTACTGTAGAGTACGCACCAACAAGTAAACAAATCAGCCCATCGCAATTTTCAATGCGAGTGAAAAGGTGCGGACAGGGATAGACGGTATGGGACGGGTGACAGGGATTGTACCATTGGGAACGGGCATAGGTTCAGGGTCGGGGACAATGGGAGACAATATGAAATAAAAGAAATAGCCGCTAGGTTAGTTTGGGGACTAGTCTCGGAGGTAGATAACAGGATGTATTGTACAACGCCTCACCTCATCACGCAGCTTCTTGATGTTTTCTCCACGTTTACCGATGATGAGACCCGCAGTCTAGAGACGAAAATAAATGAACTCAAATTCGTACTTTAGTGGAGATTAGAAAACGCAACTCCACATTAGGTCCCTCTCGCATGATCTTGGCTGGGGGCTCGTCCACTGTGGAAACATCGTTTAAGTAAATTAAATTATTACATTCAGACGGCGGCTCGGTCAGAAAATCAAGCTAGAAAAATGATCAAAAATCAACAAGAAAGCCTCACCATATTAAGGTGGACCACGACTTAAAACAACGGTAGGAGCAACCATTGGTGTTCAAATCAATCCCAATGAGGTCTCATAAAAAATTTCCTATATGATCATTTTAAGGACCAAGAAAATTAGTAGGTAAAATTTTTAAGACAAGAGGTAACCTATATTTAGTACAGGAGATTACATTCCAAAATTACAACTTAAGCATAACACGTATTTAATGCACTTATGCGCGGAATTTCCTCTGCGCACGAGTTTCAACCTTTGCTGTTTCATTACTTTTCTATTATAATTTGTACATTTTATCACCCGACGTCCAGCAACTACTCTGAGATTTGTTTAGCCCTCGAATGCATGAGGATGCTTTCTTTCCCTGAAGTAAATGCATTCAGTTCCATTTAACGCCTCCTTCTACCCGGTAGTGAGTCCTTACGTCACCGGACAGGAGGGTTTTGAATTTTTCGCAACGAAGGGCTGAGAGTTATGTCCGTACTTGGCTTCAGAGACAAGCTATCAACAACTGAAACGACACTACCGTAAACCACCTGGGAACTTCCGTGCCGGAAATTGCCCTACTAAGTCCATGTACAGATGTCCACAATGACACTGTGGATCCTCTCAAATACGAGACTGTGATAAATGCTTTCATCCTTGCTAAACTTTTGTTGTTGTTCCAAAGCCTATTTCTGGTCACATTTGATGAGAAGCAAGTGTATGCGGTCTCTATTCTGAGTGCAAAGTCTTTGACGGATGTCGAGTTCATATTCTCCTAAACTAATAAAATTCCTACAGTGGAAGGTGCAATTTGCATTTTCTTTACGGCTTAAGCATGCCTGTGGGTTATGAACTCAGTATACCTGGTTTCACGTGGTATACAGTCAAGCCAGAAAATATTTCTCCATGTGCACATTTTGACTCGAATCACGTAATAGACTCATACATTGCCGATCGCATTGCCCACTATTTGATGTCCATTTACCGGTGCCAATAAAATCACAGCGTGTAGTTTTAAGGCATGTACAATCTCCTACTTCGCACACCTTTTTAATGAAACTCGTGTGCACAGTTTACTTAGGAGCAAACTGCCCGTTTGTGAGGTTTGGTTGGTTAGTGCCATTTTCTCAATTAATTTGTGCTCGTTTCTGTGAGAGCTGCCTGCCTACCCTCTGGCACTTGAACCTCAGATCTAAAGAGAGGGTTAGTTGCAGATGATTTATTTGGCCCTTGTTTCAGGAAGAATGAGGATTGGAATGCATATTAGCCATATAAGAAATATTAGCTGGAGAGAGACTCCTCACCGTCTTCGCGCACGACATTGGCGTTCCCAACTAGTCTTCGCCTCTCTCCTATAAAAATCCACCTAAACGAACTAGCATATATTAAAGTTTCCACCATCGAATAAATTAACCTTGAAATGCTAGACCCTCACCCATATTCACCTGTCCTACAGGAGCTAATTTATTGCCTCCTGACAGTTTTATTTAAATGGATGTTTAAATAGTCGTTTTGCTAAAAGGTGCATGTTTGCAAACTCCGTGTTTAAGCAATGACATCTACCCATAGCTATCACTTGCCAATTTGTTTTCCATCTTCAACAGAGATCCGCTTCTCTCAGGATGTTGTGAGTCTTTGGGTGTCATATCTACTGGACTGCTTCCATTCATAACCGCACGTTGTTTAATGCATTCATCATAATGGCAACATTATTGCTCTAAATTGGTGGTTCATTGTACATTAAGCACACTTGACGTTGTGTGTCACATGTTGTGAGCGAAAAAGCGGAGGACGGTGCTGTGGGGTAAGACTATCTGACAGGGGCCTTAAAGGCCATTACATTTCTTGATGAATGCGGCATTTCTGTTGCTTCACTCGGGAACAAAATTCAAGTCAGTATAATTTTTGTAATTGGGACAAATACGGTCAAAATATCAGCCTTTAAATCTTATTCAAAACACGTCTCAGTGAGATTCAAGAGCGCTGATTATGCATTCACATTTGGCAGCACACTAATATAGTAAAGAATAGTTGAAAACTGTTAGAAAACGTTTTAATACCTGACGCCTAGTGTCTTGGCGTTAATATAGGCAGTGCTTTATCTTTGTTCTCGTGGGCTAGACTTTAGTCTAGGTCCAGATTTGATCCATTTTCTCTTCTTTTTATAAATTTATTCGGCTAAAATTAAAGTCTACATTAAGTTACTGTTAAGTTGCTACGTTCTTAAGAATATTTTATAATAATGTAAAAGTTGTAGCGTCCCGAGGCTCCAAGTGGGGTAGTAGAAGGCATAAGTGAGGTTGAATACATGTATTCCAAAAACAATAGGAGAAATGGGGGCCTGAGCGTGGCCCGAAGGCCAGCCCACGTGTTCTGGGCCTAGACAAGTTCTAAAGTGCTCGCCAAACGTCAGATAGTCACAAAAACAAAGCATTACAAAAATAATGTGCAATAAATGAGTTGCCAAAGGGTTACTCGGGTGCTATAAACTTAGCTGCATATGTAAATTTTGTAGCCTGAATTTAAAAGCTATTGCAATTTATTTGCTTTTTATAAGTTAGTAAATAAATTCAAAATGCAAATAAGTGTTGATTTGTTTGCCTTTTTCAAATTGATCTCTTTTTTGGAATTTCAGGGTCGTCACTTTTTTAATCGGTGCTAGATGCTGTGTGTGAGTTAGTTTTATGTTAGGAATTACGCGCTTTGAATGGATGAATTTAACCGTCTTTACATTCTTGGAGAAAAAATTGGAGAGTATGGTCCCATATTTCGTCTAACTGCCATTTTTAGCGGAAACTTTGCAGAAGTCAAAGTTTGTGAGTGCCGAAGTTCAGGTCAAAAATACGCGGCAAAAATCATAAAGATGAAGCAAAAGACTGTTTTTGGTCACTATGATCCTAATTCTCGTGGTATGACGCCAGAAGAAGTTGAGCGTGAGGTTCAGGTGCTACGATCTATCGACCACCATACGATTGTTAAACTCTATGAGATATTTCAGCACGATGATTACTCCATAATTCTTCTTGAATTGTAAATATAAATTTTTTTCTGAATTTGTGGGTGGTATGTCAGTTTAGTTAATTTTTTTGTTTTTGTGTTTTTAATTATTTAACGCAGTTAAATGCTTTATGCAACAGAGCAAATTACATTTTGAAGACGGATTTCTTTGTCATAGCTTTTATAAACTTCATAACTTTTTTGCTAATAGAGTTAACGGTGGGGAGCTTTTTGCTCGAGTTGCTGAATTTGAGCATCTGGATGAACACGAGGCAGTTTATTTTATCGCTCAAATTCTACTTGGTGTCAACCATATGCATCAGCTTGGGATCGTTCATCTAGACTTAAAGGTAGGATTTTTCAAGTATCCTTGTTGTCTAAAGTATATGCAGCTTATATGTTTTTGTTTTTAATGGCCGATCTTATTCTTCGAAGGCAATTGTACGGCATGTAATTTGACGTCAACTTTGTTTCTGCAGAATTATTTAACTGAGTTATAAATTGCACTTTTCCCCTACTCTACCCTATTTTGGATGGCCTAATCACTTAGGCTTTTATTAGTGGTAATTTAAAAATTGCACTTTCCAAGATTCTTATTTTCACGTGCCTCTGCCGTGCTCCTTAAGTTGCGGCCTCTGTTAGCAGTTCTATATTCAGTATGTATCAGACTGATGCCTTTGCTCATACACGGTCTGAATACTCAACGATATTGTATTACTTTTCTTCCAGTTAGATACATTATGGCACCTTGGGTAATTTTGAATTTTGTGTCAAATCGTGCACATATGATTAAATAAACAAGGAACTATGGCTGTTTACATCATTCGAGCGTCATTCCTCCCCCATCTGTACCATATTTAGTGAAGTCAAATGACAAATGCAAAGTTGGATTTCAGTAACAAATATATCAAATGTGTTTTGCTTTTTTGACTCCCAAAAGACAGGTGAAAATAGTACTTAAGTTAAGCCCTATTAGGGGCATCACTTTTACTAACGCAAAGGGCATTTATTACTGCTTCGAAGTAGTTAACCTTCGGGAATGCCGCAAAGTACATAGGACACATCCTCTATGTTTTTTGAGGGCACACGTACTGTTACATTTGAAGTAAAAAGGAACGTAATAAATTCTTGGGTGTTATGGCGGGAGTTCGTCATTTATTAAGTTCGAGTGTGGAACATTGTTCCTAACCGGTGGATATGGATAAAATGTAGCCAATATGGGCTACTGGAGGTGACTTATTCGGGGGGATCTCTTCGCAACAGCGGACGCGTGGTAACTTTTCATCCCCTTTCTTCTTCTTGTGTCATTTGGCGACATCCAAACCTGAATCCCTTTGTTACATCGTGCGGTACAATTCCAATGAAATGTAGAGTCAAGAATATGAAACATGGCACCCATTACATACTTGCGGTGCAAAAATCGAATGCGCCAAATTTCTTCTGTTTCAATATCCTTCTGACTACTGACAATGATACATTTTTAAGGTCGGGAAGGAGTAGAAGTGGGCCACGAAATCGCTTCTTTTATCACTACGAATATTAAATTACTCGTCTCAATTATGCTTCATGCCAGCTGTACTGACATCAGGGATGAGGCATTACCACCATCAAACTAATTCAGGTGATTATTTAGTTTCTTATCCTGTTAAAACCCCAAAACTGAAGGCAAAATTAAATCCGAGAAAAGGCAAAATTGAAATGGTACTGACGCAGTAAAGGTGGTAGGCAGATAAGTTGTACTTCCGCAAATTGCTTAATTTTGGATCCTCGAAACGACACAAAATCGCGCCAGTACTGTGCGTGAATCATCGTCAAGCGTCAAAATCCAGCCCATGATGCGCGTGCACGCCCAAACTGCCACCCTGGGTCCAGGTCTGTCCTGCTGCGTTTGTGTGCCCCATTACAGCTTCCAAAGACTCTTTCTCGCACAATTTTATCGCCATAAACAGTGCATAAATCTGCAATCGCTTATTTACCCATTTCTATTACCGTGTTTAAGTCATTCAGATAAATTAGTTAAGCTTTCCGTATGCCTTAAATGATTTAAGTAGCATCCTCCCCCATTAGTTAATTAACTGTATCGCTTTTCTTTCTAATAAATCAGCCGGAAAATATAATGATAGAGGACATGGAGACTAAACGAATAAAGATAATTGACTTTGGGCTCGCCCGACGGTTAAATCCAAATGAGGTTATTCAAGACATGGCCGGCACACCCGAATTTTGCGGTAAGCTGCATGATGACTTCATCGTTTTTCCTTTATCGCTTCACTTTTCTACCCTTGACGATGAAAATTATTAAATGAAATAGAAAAATAGGTCGATTAAAAGTTCAGTCCAAACTGGTAACGTTTGCAGAGGTCTTTAAGCTGTTCAGCTCGAATTCGCATAAAGTGTTCATCTTCGAAATCCGCATTTCACTTTGCAAAATTACTAAGGTTACAAGTGCTGTACTTTTTTTTTTGAGGTTTTTTCAGCACTCTGTGTACTTTAATTGCACATATTTGTCAATAAGACCCGCTAACAGCTGATTTGACAATTTTTGACAGGACATTTGACAACGCGCGTATGTTATGCAGTAGCATCGACTTCTGATGCCACTCAGACCTCACAGTACAATCGACTTTAAAGTAAATGGAAGGGCAAGATTCAGTCTACTGCACCAATAATGCATAAAAGGAGAGCGGGTGCTGGTAGTATATAGATCAGAACCGGTTACTTATGAGAAATGTTGAATTTAGCGGGCTGTCAATTTACGCATTAGAATGTAATGAAGTGTAAAATAAACAGAAAGCGAGGCCAATGGAATGTAGAAGTCATTGATGCCCTTCCCCATCTTCCATCTCCTTGCCCCACGATGTTGATAGGGAGAAGAGTCATGAAATGCTAGCCACCTAATGGTGTCTGTTTTGCATAAATTGTGCACACAAAAGTGCCACAATTCCCTACTGTTGGCAGACTACGTGTGTACACGTTAACACCGACTTTGCCATGGTTAAATTTGTCTTATATTGGTTGTCTTTCCATTGGAGTTAATGGGAGACAATAAAACATTTTACCTATGGTAATGGGAGTTGTGAGGATCATTTGGATGTAGTAATGCGATCACGGAGTAACGATACCAAGGTGGAAACATGGTTTCATCTCATCAACCAAAACGTTTACATCCTCAAACACAAGGCTAAAAAAAGTACCAAGATAGGGAATATGGTAGGTTCGAAGGGGAATAGCGTTCCCATAGATTCAACTATGTGTCTCACTGGCTGATTCAACGTTCCACTAGAAGAGGACTTAACACAGACCCAAAATAGTATCGTCAGATTTAATCTTTTTTCGCCTTCATGAACATGGCAGCCATTTTTGGACAGTCTTTCCCCGCTCTGTCCGCAGGACAGCATCGAGGTCATCGATCATAGCGCGATAAGTGTGCGGGTGGATAAAGGTAATAGTAACGGTGTCAGCCAGAGCGAGTAGGCCTAGATCAGGTCCCTTTGATACCTTCGCTAGCATGATTTGCATCAGCGGTCAAATCTAAAAGTTTGCTGCTTCAAAAATGTGTGCCTCCAAAGGCTTCATGTGAACGAGCAACGTAACCTATCAAAGTGGCCTACAATATTGCACAAAATAAATTGGACTCGTGAGGTCCTTTTACTGATTTAGAGTTTCATACCAAACGCAGGTACAACATTATCCGTAATAAATCGAAAGCGATTCTTCGGCTTTGGTAGTTGCACCTACAGGATGTAGGAAGTGGACGCGAGGTAAACATCAATGCGCCAACACGCAAATCCAATCACGTATTGGGGAGAATAATTTTCGTTCCAATCAAATTGTAATAGCATTCTGGAATTTGTTCATAAGTTTTGACTCTTCAACATGCTGCAAGTGCCGAAATTGGAGATGGCGAAATTCCATCACTCTACGGCCAGTAAATACCTCACCTGATGAAAGTACGGAGGAAAAGAGTTTTAGTACACTTCGAAAATACCAGCGCACCATCAATAAAATACTTGTCCCACTCTACAAGAAACTGCAGATTTTAAGAGCTAGTCTCTTAAATTGGCAGATTTAGTGAGATAAGAGTCAACGCATGGCAAACACTGGAATGCCTATTCTTTGAAGCGTCCAAACCACACTTCATCCGTATTCCAATCCTTAGCTGGCGTTAGAGTTTGCGCTTTGTTACACTTCCTCCCGATTGGCCTATTCAATGAGTGAGCCTTTTATATCGATAATTATAAATAGCCGGACATCCGTATTCAAAGTTCGCAACTTTTTTGCCTAAATTAGCACTTATTTAGTATCAGTATTGTTGTTGGAATAATTTTACATGAATTTTTCAACTTGCTACTGATTGATCCAGCTAAAGTAAAACTGGACAACGAGGTACTTAGACCGAGCGAAACCATTTTAGGCTTTAACTTCTCAAAATTCATTATCTTCATTTAACACGCTAATGTAGCTCTCTAAATACCTTTTTTTAAAATTGTGTAACTACCTGACGCTCATGGTAAAATAAAAGATCAAATATTTTGGTCATTTTTTTCATTTATCTTTTATGTTATGATTTTGTGTCAAATCCAGCTTAGGAGGAGATTTCTGAGAAGGAAGTTATTTAAAGTAATATTTATTGGATATAGTCATATAGATACAGTCTGTAGAATTCGGAGCACAAGTACAATGTATTTGCTAGTCTTCGGAAAGATCATCGTACTCCATTTCCATTTGAAACACCGCCACTTCCACTGTTATTGCAACTTACCAAAGACATCATTTTATTTTAGCACCTGAAATTGTCAATTTCGATCCCATCACCTTCGCAACTGACATGTGGGCTATTGGTGTGATGACATACATTTTGTAAGTCCAATTATATGTAATTCCACGGAGGCTGTTGCCTTGGAACTTACCATCAACTGCCCCTACCACCATTTTGCACCCTCTCAGTCCCCATTAATTGCCCTTATGGAGACCAAATTCCGTTGAATTTTTAATTTCAAAACCAATTAGTAGGAAACTGAGAAATTACTAGGCAAACACATGTTAATGAAAGGTTAAAAATGCTAAAATAGAGGCAACGGAATTTTTGAGGAAACATCATTTGATTGATCAGGTAAATTCACAACGATTAACCAATCCCAAGTGTTAAAAACAGGCGTCACAAATGCACGGTATCAACTCCGCATGTTTATGCTAACTCCGGATTGTGCAAGTTCCTCAAGCCTGCAACCATGGGACTAGTTTCCTTTCACGTGCATGGGAAAACTACGTGTGGTTTCATTTATCACACTTTTAAAGGCACTGATAATGTTCTTGGGAGGAGGTAGGCGTAGGGTCGGACAGCTTGTCATGGAAACCATGTTGCCCTGCCTTTGCCATCTGAACGCCTCTTTGATGAAATTTTGGCTAGGGTAGGCACGGAAGTGGTAAAATAGTTGATTACTATCATCACTTGTTCATGACCATTGCTAATGCAGACAAGACTGACCTTGGGAAAAAAAAGAGCTCATAATGTCCCAAGGCTCCCCAATTATCCTATTTATATGTGCCGGAAATAGTGTGAGCTGTTTGATAGAAAGGTAGTTAGCTTAATCGACTCAACTGTCTATTCGGTGTCTCAAACCAGCGTCCAACATTAGGCCGAAGGGTCACAAAGCTGCGTTGACCCAGTAACCAAGTTTTCGTTTGCCGTTTTTAAAAGTCTGAATTGGATTTGAATGAGAGAGATTGATGGGACTTATCTTTTTGAAAAATGGGTTTGTAATTGCAGCAGAGTGTGGTACGTGTTAGCATCTGTTTGGCGCATACTCGGGCAATACACAAGACCTTGTGGTGCCAAAAGGCAGAAAAATAGGAGTTTCCGTGACCTTGGAATTGGAATGTTGTTTGTCGTAAAAATCAGGCTAGATTCGGACATGCAAGGTTTCTGTGCCTTTTTGCATACTATAAAGCATCACAGTTAGAACTGTGGCGTCTGTGTAATTAGAAGAATGTAAATTAGAAAAGAAACATTTAAAGTGTTTTGTCGTTCCTTTTTTTTCAAATGTTGTTCTTTTTTGCTGATAAAAGAAACCTTCGTTAGAATGTTATGCTACTGTCAATATCAAATCTATTTATATGCGATTAAGCAATTTCCTCCTCCTCCTCCTCCTCCTCCTCCTCTTTCTCTTACTAAACTAAAGTTTGAATCAACACTACACCTACTTGGCTTTTTGTTGATGATATCCTGCAAAAGAGAAATCATTCCCACAGGTTAAAATATTAAGATATGTCTCCGATGGAATGGTCTTTCTATAGCAAAAAAGTATGAGATGTGAGAAGGTTGGACAATTAAACCCAAATTTTAAAAATGCCACTTTCTTTTTTCGTAGACTCAGTGGCATTTCACCATTCGCTGGTGACACTCAAGTTGAAACATTCCAGAATATTCTAGAGTGTTCCGTCACCTTCGATCGCGAAGAATTCCTAGATGTCTCTTCCGAGGCACGTGATTTTATAACTCGGCTTCTACGAAAGAATCCACGGTGAGTGTAACTGAGCTAGATAGAAAAAAAGCAGACTGAAGGCATTAGTTTACTAGTTTTACCAACCTGCCTTTTCATAATTTTTCAGGAGACGGGTTGGTTCTGTAGGACGAAGACAACTGCACACTTTTTAACGTTTTCATAGCTCCATTCAAACCCTACAACAATTATAAACACAGAGTAATGGATGAGGAATTTTAGTTTATTTATCTTAATCGACATTAGGAGTATTTTCTCCAACTTGTTTGCAGCTCTAAAGGGCATAACAAATCTACTCTTTTGTAGAAAGCGAGACACGGCTTCGGAGTGCCTTCGACATCCGTGGGTTGCGGTAAGATTTGGTGCTACCTTTGTGTGTTGTAGCAGTCCTCCATACTTTCCTTCGCCTCTGTCCTTCATATCACCAAGGTCATGGGATTAAAACTTGCGGGTAGAGAGACCATTGGGGGGATATGACGGAGCTTTATTGCATTTTCTAGATCTGGACTAACCAATTCGCTGAAGGTAAAATGATAAGGAAATGCAGCACAAAAGAATAGATCATCCCTTAAACTCTGCGTCTTTACTTTATGGATAGATAGTAGTATAGAGCTCCTAATCCCTAACAGTCTCATTTATATTGATTTGGTAGAAGGCGAGAAGAGGATAGGAGGGGGAGCTAGAGCGTCTAATAAATCAACCAATCAGCGGGAAGGTTGCTCAAATCAAATTAACCAATCAGTTTGCTGTGCGTTAAAGACCGCCGTCTTTTATAAATGAAGAATGCCTTAAAGATGTTTCGCAGTTCAAAAGTCATCTACTGGCTGTCAAGGCATCTAGAATCAAACTTCCAACAGGAAATGATTAAGCCATAGTCTCATCGCTTCGATATTTTTTGACACAACTTTTTTCTAAACAGTTGCTTCCTTCATCACTTTGACATTCCCACTATCATTTGAAGTGGAAGGAAATCCTTTTCTACGTTGCACAGCTGTATCATGTAAGAGCCATGGTTACTTAGACAAAAGGGACCAAATGGTTTGCATCGATAAGTAATGGCTTACCTCTATCATCACTCACTAGGTGCTAATGGATTTCGAGTGAATTTTGTCTCCTAGATCGCCTTCGAAGGCTCCCATATAAGTTCGTAATCTGTAACGATAATCTAGCTCTACGAGATCATGAAAGAGACCCTTACAAAGCTTATTCTTTAATTTTTCGCTCCTTTGGGCTTTTCTAAGGCTAGTAGAACTCGAGCATAGTGAAGTTGTGTAAAGTAAAAGGATTGTTAAGCCATCTTGGTGGCAAAAGTAGTGATTAGATTTGCGATCTTTCTTTGTAGACGGTCATAAGACAATTTACTGGTGAGCCAGAGATCATACAGAAGATCGACCTCAACGGTGTTGGTGCTTTGAAGACCTCTCTCTTCTCATCGCTGAATGGATCGAATCGGGTCAGTAAAACGATGGACGCTGATAATAAATTAAGTAGACAGCAAATATGAATAACCAAAAACGAGATTCACAAGCTATTTTAAAAGTCGATGAAGAAGGAGGAAGGAAAGCATAAATTTTGCTCCTCATAATCAACAGCCACCCAGATCATGAAAAGCATTTCCGTATTTGGTCATCTTGGGGCATTCAGTATCACCCTTCCTTTTCTTGGTGCGTTGTGGTGTCCAATGGCCACCAACTTCATCACATCACAAATTCTAGTGAATGAACATGTGTGAACATGTTAGCATTCTCATTCCAATGTTGATCGGGGACCCAGTTTTAAGTTTTTAATGTTTAATGTTCACCAAACAGGCCATCAAGATCGGGGAGAGGAGTAAGCGGTGCCTTTGAAGTGGTCTCCAGCGTTTAAGAGCCTCCTTCTGTTACCGTTTGACTGTAACCTCTTCCTACTAGCCTACAGTAGAGGTCTTTGTAAATGGCAAATGTTGCCTTTTGCATGGAAGAAAGGGGTAAACAAGTAACCGCTAACAAGCTAGCCATGGGCTGAGAGAGGAGCAGAGTTGTTTCAGACTTGCTTATGGTTACTAAAAGTACCGTTTTGTCCCGTTTCAACTTGAACCCTAAGGCTATGCCATCTTCCTATCAGTCAGAGTAGTCTCTGGGCCAATGTAAACAGCCTTCGTCTTAATTTTTTACGTGCCTATTTTGAAGGTAGGAGACGGTTTATCGAACAAGGTGACACGAAAGCAAAAGTCAGTGGAGGAGAAAATCGAGACATACAGTGGTCAGGAGCGATACTACCACTCCCAGGTCATTCAGAAGCTTAACCTCAATGGAATTTTGACGCAGGAAACACATTCAAACTCCAATTCGTCGAATGTGAGTGTGCATTTCAAAAATTTTTACATTTTCATCTTTGACAGGGCCATTTGCTAATGCATTGCAATTATTCTGGCAGTTTAATAGATTGCGGGGATTAAACTTGGAAACGCATGGAATAAAATATATTTTTTTGATTTGAGAAATGATAGCTCTCTTATTATTCGAGCGGTGGATGATGACAGGCTCTAGGGAAGCTTGCAGTTCCGGTGGAAAGCAAAATCCTCCCAATACTAACTGTCGCATTATACATCTGAAATCACTAACATGGTAGGCCTATTGATGACAGGCCTACGTCCATATGAAAAGTATTTCCCCTTCTTATGTTCCTTGCTACTGATTAGCATTTAAGCGTCCCATGGTGTTGATTTAAAAGTCGTACTAAGCTTTAAATTTGCAATTTGGTTTACAAATGCACAATTTTGAGTCCAGAACGCACTACCTTGGTGCTAGTGCCATCATGTAGAAGAATTGCTGTTTTAACTTTTACAGTCCTCTCCAAAGTTAAAGGAGGCAACTCGAAAATGGAGCATCAACGCAAAGTCAAGGGAGAACGAAAAGGCGACACTGGGCACAAAAGATAGAACGTCCATAAGAGAACCACAGATTATACAGAAAATCAACTTGGATGGCTTCCTTCCGTCGATGTCGCAGCATAACACTTCAACTCAAGTAAGTCGTCTTAAATAACTTTGATGGATGTTTATGTCAAACGGCGGTATTTGGTAATACTCGCGGTACTCAAGGTCAGGTCTACTTCAGTTCTTTATTCCAGTTGCACCTTTTGGATGTCAGATTAGCTTATTGCCTGATTAGCTGTTTGAGAGACTGCGGTGCCGCCTCAATCATTGATGCAGGAAAGTTTGTGAGCCGACTAGGTTATAAGAGATAGAGCAATCGATGGGCGAATGACTAAGGCCATCCTCCTTCTGTTTCTCCTTTTTGTCATACTTCCGAATCGAATCATGGAAATGAACATTTTGGGCACTTTTAACTGTTTTTAAGGAGAGTGACTGTCATAATAACAATAGTATCCTGGTTTTTCAGATGCATTCCGAAAAGGCCAAACGAAAATCCGCCTTAACTTCTGCGCCAATGGATGCGCCAACAAGTCCTGACACAAACAGTCAAGCTAATGGGTTTTTTCGAAGTAAATTGCTACTCATTATTTATCAGCGTCTCGTAAAGGAAAATAAACTGTATTTTTAGTGCTCTGCGTCTAACCCCAATGTATCACGTGTTACAAGTATGTGATCCACGAGTGCTCAACAATATTGCGCGTTTTCCAGACTCCTTTAAAATCACTTAATAGCTATTTAACTTTAAATGAATCAAGTATGACAGCAAGTAGCATCTCTTTGATAATGTCACAAGTTACGCGCCGTGTCAGGTTTCTGTCAGTAGATTCCACATTGACTAGCCGAGGCACCTGGTTTGATTAACTGCATCAACAGTATGCCGTGCCATTAACATCCGTAGCAAACAGTATCTCCGTGCGGTTTTGAAAGTTTCTCCCCTCTACCTTCTAATTTGCTGCATTTTGTGTTGTAGAGAAGAGCATCGAAAATTCCAAACCTGCCAAAGAGGTTGTCTACAAGCACAAGGTGGTACAAATTAACGAAAATTCGACAAAGGAGGCCTCAAGAGCGCCAAACAAACAGGAGAAGAGTCTAATCTCTCGATTGACCGATCTACAAGTGAACGGTGAGCCGAATGGTCGAAAATCCAGTTGTGACTCCATTCTTGGCAGGGCCTCCAAATGGCTGGAAGCCACTAACAACGCCTTGGACAAGAAATTTCGTCCAGCCTCAAATGCTGCCACGGTCAGTTCCTTCCATCGAGCACGCAATGCCTTCATTACTAAAAACAACTTAGCTGAAAGGAAGTTGGTGTTTACACGTGTTCGGCTAGCCGGAGATATGGATCAGGCGTTACCCGGTTTCAGGTGGCGAGTATTACCCTCCACCAACACCGTTTGTGAAGAAGGAGCTAAAGAGACTACTTAACTGCCTACAAATTATGTCCATTTTTCTTTCGATGACGTGTAAATATGGAAGCATGTATAATCCCTCCTTTTTTCTTCCCTTCCCTTTGGCCTATCAACACTCTCATTTGACCGTCACATCATCTGTCTCTGTCATTATTGCTGACTCTTTGATTTTTTCGATGTCTTAAAAAGGGAGTAAAATTTTTACTCACAATTGTGAGGAC
>UYWX01020511.1:0-20602 GCA_900622495.1 Hydatigera taeniaeformis | reverse complement strand
AAGAAGGCGACGCTAAGAGGAATTATGAGTGTTATGGCGACTACTTAGATAGTTACTTGGCCGTATATATACACATAATGCGGGCCTGTGTGCATGCACACACCTACACGCATTGCACGCACACGGTAGGGGAGGCAAGGCTGGCCAATGGGCGCCTTCGACCAGTTCTCGTGGCCGTATAAATAGCACAGTAGGATGTAGTGTTAAACCACTCCCTAACCATGAATTACTACGGTCGGTGTGACTGGTTCTCCACCACTGATCATGTTGCCTACGCCTCACAACAACCACAGCATCATTTTCACCAACCACAGACGCAATTCTGGGCACCGGCCGTCTCCTCTCCAGGCTACCATTCCATGCTTGACAGTACTAGTGGGATTAATGGTGATGCTCTTAACGAACGCGAAACTCCTTCATTCGTCACCACAAACGAAAGTAAACAAGGTCGGCTATTTGTATTTAACTCAGATACCTCATTTTTCAAATTGAAGCCAATGTAGCTAGGTTAAAAACTTGGTGTGTTGACCCGGAAGGGAATAAAGTGGAGATTTAATTACCTTTGTATTTCATTATGTAATGGAGAGGTTCAGAGGCATTTACTTGTCAACGATTGTCTTGGACCTTTTCATTTCTTCTATTCTCTCCATCCTACACCTTTCCTCGCATTCCAATTTCCACTTTTCCCCTTAGAACGGCGCAAGCATTCGCCCCTATTTTCAACTAATCCCTCCAAACTTTGACACATTTGTTCCACAATTTCGGTGATTTGATAAGTAAATTCTTTAAGGATGCACTTTTATGGAGTGCAGGCATTTGCAACCACAGTGTGGCAGAGGATGGCAAGAGAATTCAAAAGGCGATTTCTAAGCCCCTCTTCGATATACTTTCAGTGCTTTTACAAGTTCATATTGCGTTATTTTACAATTGTTCATCACCTTCCAGTTATGGACGCTACACTTTCCATTTAGAGGTTCGCTACTTGCCCACTGTTCAACCGGTCTACAATTACCGCAGAGGAGAGGCTACGATTGACGACGAGGAGGAGGAAGACGAAGATGACGAAGGCGATGTGAAGGAGGAACACGAAAACGATGAAGAGGAGGAAGCGGTGGCGGAGGAAGAGGAGGCAAATCCTGAGCCGAAAGATGCTTCTTCAACAGGCAATGGAGGTCTAGCCCAACAACGTCGCAAGTCCACCGCTCCACACACTCCTCTTCGTTCAACTTCAAAGCGGAAACCTCGTATCCTCTTTTCCCAAACTCAAGTTTACGAATTGGAGAAGCGTTTTAACCAGCAACGCTATCTCTCAGCTCCGGATAGAGAGCAATTGGCACTACAATTAAAGATGTCTTCACAACAGGTTAGTGTTCATGCCAAGCACCAACTTTTTGCAATGGGCCTGTTTTAATGCCAGAACAATGCCGCCAACTAGTTTTGGAGTCATGCAAAAAAAAAATAAATAAATAAACTGACCCGAAAGATGGAGTAACTGGTTCAAGTGCGATGAAAACGGCCTAAAAAAAATTAGGAGGTGGAGAGGGAGGGCGACTCAAAGGTAATCAAACCTGTATGAGGAAGGCGGTTGGGTGGTTGGTTGAATACACGACCTTTGCATTTATTGACACTCCACAAAGGCTCCTTCGCGCATTCCATCACCACCACCATCGCCACTACTCACACATGGGAATGTCAAGTGTACCGGTTTATTTGCGAACAAATATTTCCGATTTCAAATCTATTTACTCTTTCAAATTGGTCATCTGTTTGACTTTAGTTAAACAAAACGAAATTTTCAACTGTCGGTCTCCTCGCCTGTCCGTCTCTGTCTCTTGCGGTGTGTGTGTGTGTGGGTGTGTGTGACTAGACCAAAAGCTTCCTGAACGGTGGTAGAATGTCTCCTGGCAATTTGTTATTATACCATGGAAGTGTGGACACTATTCCTAGCATCGCCAAAGTCCCATTCATGTCAGTGACATTTTGTCCTCCCTCATCTCCCCCTCCCTTTCTTCCTTTCCATCTATCCCCACTATCAGCCCACCTACCTGTCTGTCTGTCTGTCCAACTGATTGACAGAATGCAAGGGTAAAATCGGCCAATCTGTAAATTCGTGTGTGGTCTTGACTTGCATCAACAATTCATCCCTCCTCCTGTCAACCGATATGTCAATGAGATGCGCATTCAGGGCGTTCAAATGATTAACAACTTTGACACATGCGTAGTCGATAGCCAAATCCATGTTAGAAGGTGGAAGCGAGAAGACTCCAGTCGCAGACTGTCGGAATTAATCATATGAAAGGGAGTGTCATTCCTTGGGTCAGAGATGCAGCAGGTGGATGATCGCTTGACATTAGTCCATACCGCATGATTAAACACATGTGTAAGCGTTTGGATAAACGCATGACTGCTCGGTTGTGCTACTTCTATGCGAGGAACAGACCGCGAGGACGAAGGGGGAGTGTTTTCAATAGCTCATTCAACAGGTGTTACCATCATATCGTTTCATTCCGCTATGTATTTGTCCTTACAATCCAATAAGGCATCCACCATTTTCCAACTAGAAAGTACACGATTTTTATCAACGAAGGAGGGTAAACACCCTTTCACCATCAAACACACCCTTTATGGGGTTCGAAAGCAGAATAATGCAGTCGTATTGAAGACCTTCTTCCCCCTATTTCTTGTTTCTTCCAATCTGTCGGTGGAGGGTGGAAGGGAAAGTGGCAAGAGAGGGAGGATATCAGGGAGCACTTTTAAATTCTCTCCTACATGAGGTGTTGGAAGAGAGAGAGAGAGATAGAGGAAGACACCGAAACTGGTACTGCCAATGCATAATTTATTAACTGCATTAATGACGTGGAATGTGTGGCACATACCCTTTGGTCCCCCTTTGGTGAACCCAAATCCCGTGACAACACCAATGGAGGCACTTTAAAGGTTCTCTTTGACACAATTAAGTGCCAAAACTGTGGTGTAGTTATTATTATTATTGTTGTTATTACTATTATTATTATTATTAGTAGTAGTAGTAGTAGTAATAGTATCTCCCAGTAGTTGAACGGAGTGACATTAATTAGGTAGATGTTAAATGTTATCCAGACGTCCAGTCACGAAAACTACCCATGGAAGGCAATTTTTTTATTACTCACTGTTAGGTCAACCTGTAGGCAAATAGCATTACCCTTTGGCTTGCCTCTGATCCTTTCGCCCTCCTAACACCTCATCTAACCTTGCCTGCAGCTCTACCCTCTCATCTCACTTTATCCTGTATTTTGGGTGATGCATCAAGCCTTCGCCTACCCTCTCTCACGTGTTTTCTTTTAAAATTTAAACAGGTGAAAATTTGGTTTCAAAACCGACGCTATAAATTAAAACGTCAACTTCAAGAGAAGGGTTTAGATCCCTCCATGATTCAGCCATATTTGACACCGCCACCGTATAGGGAGTTTGAGACTTCGTTGCGTGCCTCCGAGGAGGCCTACGAGGTTGACGCCCCCAGCAGTGCCGCCAACACTGTCATCAGTACAGTCACCGAACAGCCTCAATTACAGCACTATTCAACAATGAGTCCACGATCCTGGTATCGCCTTTCGGAATCCAGGTCAACGTGGCTATCAACAGGGTTTGATACTGGTCCTGCATGGTCCACCTTAACCTATGGACGACCGCCTAGTCAACACCTTCAACCGGTGCGTCACCAGAATGGTGCATTCTACGAACAGGAAATGGCGTCCTCAGCCACAAGCAGTGTCTCTTCCGGCCTTGTTACCACCGGTCTCACTTGTCAGGAGGGCAGTCTGAGCTGTGAAGGTTGTGCGTAGTGAAAGCTAATCGTCGACTTCTTGACGTTTTCCAGCTATGTAAAATCACCAACACCCATCCACACACACACACGTGCATCTGTTAAGGGATTCGAGATTTTTCTCAGAGTTATTCAATATATGCAATTGCTGCGTACCTCTTCATGACTTTCTCCTTAAATTCAGGAGCCCTACAAGGTGGATAAAAGAACTCGCATCTGTTAAATCGGAAGAAGCTTTAGGGGGGCATACGAAAACCTTGAAGTAACCTTAGGTCACAGCAGGCAATATTCATGGTGTAGGATAGGGATGAGCTACGCACTAACTAGGTTGATATCATCACAGGCACTGACCCAGCAAGAAGAGAAAATAATTTATAGCCAGGTCAGTAGGCATGTTGTACACTGGTGGCGGGACCTTTAATCTCGCCTTCTGGACATCTCTCTCTCTCACCATTCCAATCCACCTGGCAGACTCTCGCCCTCTCTCTTGGCCGTTGCCTTTATTGATGAAATGTAGGGTGGAGGTAGAATCGGGCAATCCGGAGAACCAAGGCGAGTGGGAGAAAGGGGCGCAATAAGGTCAGGACTGGCGGCAACAGGATTGGAAACTTTATATCGTTTACAAGACCTTCCAGAACAGGTGTTTTTGCGTGTGTGTATGCGTGTCCGTCTAAACGATTCTATAAGTCCTTAATTACCCCAATTGCATCAGTAATGCCTTGAAGACCTCAGAAGGGTGGATTTGGCTTAACATAGTGCCACATGCTTGACACACACTTTCCTTTTTATCAGTACTATTTTTTTCAGTAGTAAGAAGAGACACCACCATAAAATGGAGAAAAAAATAAACTTGCCTATTCTGTGCCCACAACTTTAACAAAGAAGGTAAAATTGGGTGGAGAGCTTTTTGTGGTCTCCTCTCACTCTCTCTCCAAAGTGTCTTAATGGTTAATTTGCAACGGTGTGAACGATAAAGCATAAAATATCCATTGAAAGAGAAGGCTATGGCAAAGACAGAGCATTGTCAATGGAACGCAATAAGGAGTGGTCAAATTACGACTTAATTGTCTTCAAAGAATGGGAAAAAGGGGACAGTTTACCTTTTTTCCGTTTACTTATCCTCACTGTTGGTTTGGTGTTCACACTGGAAGTATGGCTGTAAACAGCCATAAATTTACACCTGCGCAGTAATTAGGTTTCGTGAGAAAATTCTCCCTTACTAGTCGGTTTTTCTAACAAAGATTAAAGAAACGCCTTTTCCTCCTCCTCCTCCTCCGCCTCCTCCATATTTCGATCGCTTGTACACGGATCAATTATGGGAAAAAAAGAGGTTTTATGATATTCACTACAGCCACATCATCTCGCCCTTTGCCCTCTCTTTCGGTAGATCTAAAATTTATTTAAACTTTTGAGAAAAGTAACGAAGGTGTATATTTTATGGCTTGCATCAACCAGACCTGTCTGCTTCTTTAAAAGTCCTCTCAAATGTAAAAAATTCCTCACTCTCTTCGAGGGGAGCTTTTTACCACTCAAAAATGTATGGCTTTAAGATGTGTTGAGACGATGCTGCTCTTCTCTTTGAACTGCCTGTACCCACTGATAGAGTGCAAAAGCTGTCCCCTTCAATCCCATCATTACGTCAACTGTACACCTTTCAAAATTGCACTATATTGCATTTACACAAGGTGGTTGTGACATGACTCGATGTAAGTAATTGCTATAAGGTAGGAAAGAAGATTATGTGTAACAATTTTGTATTGAAGAAACAGGGGGAAGCATAACTTCATTGATTGGTCAGGAGAAAAAGGATGACTGTAACACTTTTACACATGGCTAATAACTTATTTATGCCATTACTAAGATGACATGAATAGGAGGACCTTTGAAGTGTTAACTACACACATTCATCATGGAAGTGTTGACAATAGCAAAGTCGGTAGCCAATAGCAAGGCTTAGAATCACAGTTGATGGGATGTGTTGGGAGGGCTTTACACTGTGGAATGTTTGTTCGATTTTTATTCAGTAATTGTCACCTAACAAGACTATCTACCAGATTTTCGGACCACCTGCTAAGACGGTGGCGTCATGAGTTCAACCTTTCCAAAGGTCCACCCTTCTGTTCGAGGCCTGCGTCCTTTCATGCATTGAGCTCATTCAACTTCTCCATTTATTCTGATATCATTCATCCATTTTTTTTCACCAAATTTAGCTCTCAGTACAGCCATCCATTTTGAAACCTTTTAGTGTGCGTTTGTCCCTTCTGATGCACACAGCAATTCATTCATTTTATTCATTCATCCTGTGTGTTTCCATCCACTCACCGTGGCCATTCATTTACTCATTCATCCTTCAACCTCTCCTTCCGTCCATCTAACCGCCCATCTATTTAACCATTCAGAATTTGCATATTTATCTCCACTCCTAGTCTAGAAGCGACTTTACCTCAAAAGTAATTGAGATACGAGAATGTCATTGTCCGCACAATTTGGCCCATACCCATGCAACAAAAGCATAGGACAAAAGACGACAAGTCAAATCAAGAACTTTAGTATTTGCATCACCTAAATAGCTTTTTGATGGTACTAAGATTAGCGTCTATCGCGTTTCACTTGATGCTCCCGCAATTTCATTCGAGCCTCTAACTCCTTCTCTACTTCATCCATGAAACTCAATGCGTTTGGTGACTGAGCTTCACAGGAGGCCTCAGGTGGTACACTTCTACGACGCCTGTTCAAGGGTTGGTCAAAGTAGACGCCAATATCGCTGTATGAACCGAATGGAGTACCACTAGGGGATGGACATTCCTTCCAGAGGACAAGATTAAGCTTGGGTACTTGAGAGCAAGGAACCAAGTCTTTTCGGCTCTTCGGTCTTAAAAAGGCATCTAGAGGTACTTCGGTGATATTGTCACCATTTTCACATATAACTCGGGATAAATAACTACCCGCGTCACGAATTTCCGCGAGTTGTGCAGTGGTGAAAAGACCTGGGGATTCATACCAAAGCCGATCTCCGGCCCGAAGTCGTTTGAACTGATCAGCTATAATACAGGCAAATGTAGGACCCATTCTTGCACCAGGTAAGACGTCTTCCAAGACACCACCAACGAAAAGATCAATGTTTCCAGGATGACCGTAAACAGCACGCAACTTTTCCCTAGTTGCTGGATCCCGAATTCTGTCAGCAAGATCGTCGAATGAATCAGGCGCTGCAGAGCTTCCAAGATTACAAATCGTGTAGGCATAACTAGTGTAGTGCTGAAGGCCATGATCACGTCCACGTTGAATATTCAAGGAAGCCAAATCAAGAGCCAATTGGTGTGCCATAGCGAAGAGACGTTCAGTTAATTCAGGATTTAGTGAAGGTCTTCGAATGATGTCGCGAACACCGTGGAATAGTAGACCACGAAGCACCGGATCCATTCCACCATCAGTTAGCAATTTGTCAGGAGCAAAGAACGCTTTGTGTAGTAGCAAGTGACCTTCTGGAATGGTCTCCCAATTCTCATTTAGACGAAAAGAAATAGGAGGCACCATAGTGTGGCCAAAGCGGAAGGCTGCGGTGGCAAATTCATTACTGATTGTTGGATTGACAGAGCTGTCATAACCAGGGTAGGTTTCACCTCCCATCATCTCCATTCCACGTGGACCCAAGACTTTTGGGAGCCAGACACGATAGGTAATGGATTGCATTAAGGCTCCAACTATCTTTCTTGCTTCGTAATATAGTCTGTCACCCGACCAATGAGGGTTAAGCGAGCGCAATTCGTCAGCAATGCGATTGTGCTCTCGCATCCAAATAGTGTGCATAGATAACAACCCGAGATTTTCATTACTCCGATGATCACCAGCTTTGAAGCATGGAACAAAATCTTGTTGTGGGTCTGCTTGACAATCCACCTAAAAACCAGGCAAAACGCGTGTTTTACTTCACTCTCGTAAGATTCACTCAAAGCAATAAAAGCACGTGTCCTACTTTTTTCATATAAGTAGTATGGTCCGCCTTCTGGTAACTTGAGTAGCGTTAATGCTGTAGGGGCCACCACATGCCCGTAGTTACACTATTCTAAATGTTGTTGCAACTTGAACACAACCTCGGAAGTCATACCTGTGAACACGCAAAGTGTGTAAATCCTGCCTAAACGAATGCGCCCTAGCACGGTTGCCTTCCCTCTTCATAGTTTGTACTTCTATTTGACAACGTGATCCGTCGCTTCTCATACCTTTTTTTGGGCACGACAATAAATCGTTCTCTCAACTAACACAGTTTATTGAGCCATCAGCGTAAAACCCAATTCTTAAACTGGTGTTTGTAAGAAGCAAACGTGAGCTGAACAGGCTTATTAACAAGTGTTTGTGTGACGCTTAGAAAGTTTTACTGCCAGAGGAGGTTTGGAGACGTCAATCGCGGAGGAAAACGTGCAGAAAATTACTGGCATCTTTAGATCACCTATCCTTAACCGGAACTAAATCAAAAGGCTTCGATGTGTGCAGCCGCACTAAAGTTTGTCTTGACAATTTCGTAAATGATTTGATTTAATAGAAACACCGATTTTATAAAAGCAAAAGGATAGTGGTGTCACTATGTTACAGGCATTTACCATATAGACAAGCGTAAATATTAGGCGCCGCGCGCTTGATGAGTTGCACTGTTAAGGATAGGGTTTCAATGACTTCTTAGTATAGTGAAGTTGTGAAAACCATCGAGAACCCAGCACATAGAATTGTCTGAATATTTTATAAAACCAGGTAGGACCCCAAAAAAAGAATTGCTTCTAATTGACGAAAATGGTAAATACCATAAACATCACTGAGGGTTTTGAGCACCAGAAAGGTTTCGTTCGAGTCTTATCCATAGTCTACCATATCCTGAGTATGTAAAGAAGAAGACTAAGAATCGACTCGTCACCTAGAAGCTGGTAAAATGGATTTTGTCATATTTCCTGACTCTTAACGATGGCCATTTTTAGGGATCGTTATGCTACTCGTCCAACCGAAGTAATAAATAAACCAGCATGTAAACTCGACAACGAGGTAGAAGACAAATGCCCCTTTAAACACCTTAGCAACATTCTAATGTTGTCTAAGGCAATAAAGTGGACAAAAATAGGGCTGGCTCGAGGTATTACGTAATAGAGCCTCCGTGAAAACAACGCAGATCTACTATTTGAATTATGCTTGTTAAAAAATTCTTTGAGTTGGCACGGTATTATAGACGCATGTAATGCGATTATATTGGCGTTCTTCCCAGTTGCTTTCATTTTTTTGTGCGCAAAACTTTAAAAAACGGTAAACTTTACTCAATGACTGGGCGGAATATTTGCAAGAAATGAGAAATTTAACTGAAGTTTGAGTACAACTCTTTTGCTTGAAAGTGACTTATTGGAACTAAAGCAGCGTGAAGAGAGACAGTCCACAAGGGAACAGCAGGTTTAAGAAAGATTACCAACAAGGAACCCGAGTTTAAACGATTTCGGAAGCTAACACTTCGACAAGGCCATTGAATATGGTGGACATTAAGAAAAGCGATGAAGAAGCAGTTGCCAACATAAATATGCATAATAGAATTGTATAAAGCTAATAAGCATGAGTGATTTAAGTATTTTTACTTGCATAAGGTAGACAATTTTTGGGTAGCCATACACCACACTGAAAGTACTGTTTTAAAATAGATAACCTAACCTTATGAATACTAAAAAATCAACTTAATCTGATAGCAGGAATGTTACATATCTAAAACTAATTGCAGCTGTAGAAACATTAAAAATACTATACAAATGATGGAATAAAACGTTATTAATTCTGAGGCAATTTCCGTGAATAGGCAATACCTGAACTCCTATCAGTCGGCACGCAATTTTGACTATGTTCATGATGTGTATGTTTAAGTTGACCTCTATAGGGAGAGGCAGGGAGCGAATTTTAACGTGAATTTAATGTGTGAGCACCTTAGTGGATATTTCTCCGGTTGATATATATTATTCAGCTCACCTGTACTCCTGTCGTTGTTCTTCCTTTATTCAATGCCTGATAAATCTACTGCAGCTAACCTTCCCTTGAAATCCACGGTTCAAGGGCAAGAGGGTAGGTACGCGTTCCCTACGATTCCAATCTCATCCTCCAAAGAGTCAAACTTAATAAGGTCATGATTGTGTTGATTCTTTTCTCAGAATGCACTGTTGAATATTCGGAGAAGATTTAACCAGCAATCGCAAAAATGACCAAATTTAGCCGTTAAATGTAACCAATTTTCATGAAGTGTGCATCAGTGCGGAAATTTTTTAAATAACATTAAGGAATGGCTTAAACCTCGGTTAATTGCATGAACTTCATAGTAGATGACTTATGGCTGAATACTTAATTAGCCCAGTGCAATCACATTATGCTGCCACATCTGTCCACATATCTTCGCTCTTGTATAAAGGCCACTAGAAGCTACTTTGTAGGTAAAGACTAGTTAAGTACACTTGATACCAGAATTAATGAATAATGCTTGTATGATTAATCGCGCCTCTTTTCTTTGGGGTTTTAGAGTGTTATCCCAAATGAGCTAGTGTTAGTAGGGTAAATCAGCGTGTTATTTGTTTCTTTGCCTCATATAACACGCATAACGCCACCGATAATTAACCAATGAGAATGTTCGCACTTCTCTCCACGTGGTGACTCCCATCTTGGTTTGTCGAGACTTAGGGGATCACGTGATAATATGCGTAAACTACCAACAGAAGGGGGAATGAAGGCGTGTTGACTACTTGCCAAGACCTATCCTACCTTCCAAGGGCCTGTCGACTATTTCTCATTTAAAACTTTTCACGCATCAACGAGGCGGAAAAAAATATTGCAACCCGAGGTAGTTACCTGACCACGGATATTGAAGGGGAGGAGTTGCTTCCCTGCAGGAGTAGGTATGCCCCCTCTTAGGTGACCCTCATCGTAAAGTGTGTCACGAAGTTGAGAATTCTCGAATTCCTCACTTCCATAAACATTGGAAGCGTCGAGGTAGGCACTGATCTGATTAAGCTGCTCTCGGTGCTGCGGTCGTCCCAATAAGATGGAGGTGGAACCGGAACCACAGGTAGCAGAACTGCGCGCAAACCCCATGCATCGTTGACGGATACGCGGATCTCCCGGCGGTGTAATGATTGGGAAGCAAGGGGGATCGTTGATGCAAGTCTCATTACACCCAAGACCGTCGCTAAAGCGACTAGTCGAGGCGTCCACAGGGGTAAAGTCGAGATCGTGATCCAAGAATTGGCCCCATTGCATGAGCATGCCCGAGGATGTGTCGTCCTCATCAAACAACGTCTCCTTCTCGTACAGAGGAAAGTCAAATGGACTCGACGTGTCATGACTCCGGTTGTCAAACCTCAGTGACATCTTTATGCGTTGGTTGAATGTTTCTAGTCTAAAAAATCGTTTTAATGGAACTGTTTATACATTCATCCTCTTCTCGCTTTTTCAGTTTTAACGTCTCCAAAATCACTTGATCAAGTCCTTGGTTGTCCACTTTATCCATCCTACTTTCGTACCTCTTCTGTCCACCATTCCATCCATCCTGTCCTCATTCAGTCCCTAGCCCATGTAATTGTTTACTCTTTTTTTCTGTGCCAAGGCTGTTTCCAGGCTATTGTTAACGTATACAAATAACTTACTTCCGTGTATGGGCCTGCAGCTTGGTGGCATCAGCCAGTAGACGGTAAGACACGAGTCTAGCTGAGGGCTTGGGATAGCCAAAGTAGAGTTTCTCAGGATTCCATCCAACAGGTTGATTTACTCCATTCTCGTAGACTGGAGGCAATAGGCGATAGAAAGGGGAAAGAGCTGCACCCCATTTGGGATACTTGAGATTGTTGCAACTGCCATCAATGGATCTGTATCGCATATGGAAGCAGAGTTGACGATCACACGGTTCTACGCGTTGGGATTGTGCACAACCCGAGAGTTGAGCAATAATTGCAAGCTGTTCGGCTGTCAACTGCACTCCCATTGCCTGTCGCTTTTGAGCATCAAAGTCTACATCACTGCGATACGGACCTTCAGTGTCCTTTCCGAAAGACTGATTCCTTTGTTGTTGTAAAATTTGTGTCACTTCATCAATCGCAGCTTCATAGACTTCAGCAGCCCTGGCCAATTCTATTGCCGCCTTGTTAGGCTGTCGAAAGAGAGAGGCAATATCTGAAGCCGTTCTGCGATTTTTTGGATCACGAAGATTGTCGGCAGTTTTCTGAATTGCTGCATCAATTCTTCGTCTAGCCTTTTCAATCACCCATTTCACAAGATCCTCATCTGATTCCTTAGGTGAGACTTCTAAGTCGTCACTTTCCTCGCTCTTGTGCCCAGTTTCATCCTTGCCCTCACCACCATTGTCACCGCCCATGCTTGGCATCTTCACCAAGGTGACCAGAGAGGTGACACGTGTTGAGCCAGCACGATTTGCAGCGTAGCAGGTGTAGCGACCTTCTGTGTCAAGTTGTGTGACATTACGGATGGTCAAAGTGACAGATTCCTCTTCTCCTTCAAATCGGAGACTTTCATCGGTTTGTGCAGACGGATCGCGATAAATTAGGTCTTGAATGGTATGAGTCGAAAGTTTGGTGGAGCTGCGCACAGTATAACGATCCTGAGTGGATAGACGTTTAGCAGAAGACGTGTGTGTATAGAGCCAGTCAACGGTGGGTCTTGGACGTCCACGTGCCGTACACGTAAGCTCGATATCACCTCCAAGCACACCGCTTGTCGCCTGCGTGGAGGGCGCATCTGTGATTTGTGGCTTAACAATATCCACAATTTGAAGCACCACCGAATGACTGACTTGCCCTGCCTCATTCTCTGCGATGCAAGTGTACGTACCTGCGTGGAAGGCATGGACCTCTCGTAACTCTAAAATCTTTTCAAATCAACAAGAGCTGAGATTAGAGACCATTTTCAAATAGCAAAGCGAATCTTCACTACTTTTTTAAATTTTTTTGCGATGTGTCAAAGTCAAGGCGAGGAGGCTTAACGCTTTGATTATAAATTACAATAGCCAAGATAAATACTTGTTCTAGGCTCTGATACACAAATTGAATGTCAACACTATTCGGTCTAGGTGCCACCTGTCAGAATGCCATTCACACACAGTAGCGATTGTGTATGCATGGCAATATGCGACAGACGGTGTTTTAGAAGTTAGCATTAGATTAAGCGATGATACACGGGGACAGGGCTGGAAAATGCCTGTTTCAACCCTCGATGTCCATTGCCAATGACTACTGACATCAATGGGCAATTTGGATGTCCAAGGCCTGCCTGAAGAGGACTCAGCGAATTGAACAGTGCGATTTAAAGAGTAGGTAGGCATTTAAATAGCTACCGAATTAAATTACAATCAGAGGCGGATTTCTTACTCTTCGTTTGTCCCATAGACGAACGTACTGAGTGTCGTTTGTTGGCAACATCCAACTAATCTTTGGCTTGGGTTCACCGATAGCCTGACATGAGAAGAAGACTCTTTCACCTTCAGCAGCCATGACAGGTATTGGAGGATCCACAATTTGTGGTGATTCATATGCTTCCACTGAGGTTTCTACAGCATCGACAACTCCACCGAGATCTTTAACCAGACAGTGCGGCAGTGGCCATGGTGTGGATGTTCGAATTAACCTCTTCCGGTTGACTTCTTCGGGGAAGACGTACTCATCTGGCCAGTAGCCTAAATGGCGAGTTCCTTCAAATGCTTGAAGGTATCGGCGTCCCAACTCCCTGATTGACCTTCCAGCCACTTCGAGTGGAGTTTGGCACGTTGCTCGATCCAGTGAGCTCTCCCAATAAGGAAGTAGTTGGGCGAAATCTACTATTCCACAGCCACAGTGGAGAGGGTTACCCCGCAAACTGAGACTCTTCAGCGCAACTAATCGTTGCAAAGATGGTGGAATGTTGGTAAGGTGATTAAATGAGAGATCAAGCTCTTCTAAACTAGGCAAGGTGTCAAAGATATTGTCAGGCAATTGTTCCAATCGATTCTGTCTTAGAAGTAAGTGTGCCAATAATGGGAGATTCTGAAAAGCACCTTCTTCAATGACCTCAATTTCATTGTCAGACAGGTCAATATTCATGATGTCAAGTAGTCCTACAAACGATTCATTTAACACACGTGAAAGCTTGGTGTTTGTCATAGCAAAGTACTGCAAAGCACCGCCCTGAGAATCACCCAAAAATGCTGGTAGCCTTGGAATTGTTGCCATTGTGGCTCGACGGCACACGACTGACTGACTGAAGCAGACGCAATTGCGGGGACAAACATCTTGACAGGTGGCAAAGTGGAAGGAGGTCAGAAGACCAAACCAGATGAAGGCAACCGATGCGACGGTTGTATGCATGATATAGGCACTGCGGTGGCACAAGCTTTTGTCGTTTTATTTATACTTAACACCGGATGTTTGGGTCACTTATGTTTACAACTTATGTTTACAGGAGGATGGATGCAAAAGGGGTGTACTTGTGTGCATGTGTGTCAATAACGCGCTAGACGTAAAGGCAGTTTATGCAGTTGGTCAGTAAGTAAAATAACGCGGTGCCACTGGTCATCTCCAGAGCGATTCCCAAAATCATTACTCCAAAATTGATAGAAGAGACCCCTTCTATGACTGCATAATTCCTGTACTTTCAGTAGCATCGTCACTTGTGCCTTTATGTCTTCATCAGGCATAGAAAACGTCATAGTCAAAGTGATCATGCTACTTATATCGGTGCTAGTAGCACATGGGCCCGTAATACCTTTAAAGACCAGGCTTATTTAGTAAGAGGCTCTATGCGATACTTTGTTTATCCAATTGCCTGTGTGTTTGGAGTTCACTTAAATGTTCACCTTGCACTTACTGATTGGGTGGATTTTGGAACACTCTAAAGCGTTACGTCTTCGCTTCTTACTGAATATGTGGATTCAGTTCTGTTTTATGCCATCCATTTCCAAATGGGAGGTCTATGGACACAACACCCCCATTTGGTGCGTGAGATAGATATGTGCTGCCAATATTATGGCAAGACATCTAATATCAGACAGAGTGAAATCCGCGAAATACGAAAGGAATAAAAAAGTTAATAGCAAATGAAGGATACTGCACCAAAAGTTGAAAATATTCATTGCATAATGCCAGCAAAATCAATGCTCGACAGAAAGGAACACCACTAGATAGGTGGAGGGAAATACCACCTTTTCTTAAAGTAGAAGAGCCGAACAGTGTTTCAGCTTCCCACAGCTTCTCACCTCGTGATAGTTGGCATCGGGAACGACTATGTACTTGTATTCCTAGAAAAGAGGAAGGCTTAAGGCTTCGGGCTGGTGCAGCAACCAACTCAAACGGCAAAAGGAAAGTGGACACCTAAGTGACTGCTCGACAAACAGGTGGTCGAATGCACGAAGCCTTAAAATTGCAGAGTGATAAACATAAAAAGATAGTTAAGACACAAACCAAATACCCATGCCATACAAGCATTCAAGACGAGAAGAGCAATGATTAGTAGAGTATGGTTTGAGTTGTTGTATGTATGAAAAAGGTGCAGAACAAACCGACACATTTGATGCAATACTTGGTCTACGTGACTACCTGGCGGTTACTTTGCTATTCGCCTGGCCCATGTACGCGTAGGCTAGCCTTTGGGTTAAGCTCAGGCTTGATCCTCTTTCTCTCCCTAGGATGCATGCATTCAGATCTACTTAATGTTTTCTTCTACCCGATGAGAAGTCTCGGGACGCTACATATGCCCGAGCGCTTAATGCATTACAATTGCTGCTTAGACTAACCGCCGTAAGGTGAGGAGTGACTGACACTTGCGTCCCATTCTGGTGCAATCATTGTAATATATTTAACTTGTTTAAGTGAATTTTTATAGGTGAGAGGCTGGGACCAATTGGGAGCGTAGATCACGCCCGTGAATTCGGCGAGGAGCCTCCCCCGAGTGATATCTCCTACTCACTTCATCTGTATCCCAATCCCTAGCCTTCCTAACAACGATGCATAATAAATCGTCTACAACCAACTTCCTCTTAAAGCCTGAGAACCAGGAACCAGAGGGTAGGCAGACAGTAACTACAATCACTTCCATGCTCTTGAATCCGCTCTCGTGTGAAGTTAAATAAAACGAGCGTAAACAAGCTGCCTACTAAGGAAGCGTCAGGGATAAATTTGAGTACTAGTAATGTTGGGCTACATAACGTGTGCTAAAATTACATAATATCACAAATATTAACAAGGGAAGAACCCTTAAGGCTAATACAATGGTAAATTCTATTGCACAACATATGCGGTAGTTTCAAATGTTCAACGAATCGGGCTAGCACGTTCTTGTTCTTGCATTTGCATTTTTTATTGTGAGTAGCAAAATATTTATGCATTTATTTTTTAAAACTTGATCACTGCAATAGTTTTGCTTGTTCTTGTTTAGATAAACTACAGCTCTTGAGATTAAAACTGGTGCGTTTCCAACTTGTCTCTCTGTTTGCATTATGGGCTGATATACGGGTGCAGGCGATGAGTGTAAAAAGCTAGGAGTATTGCATTCATGGGAGAAAAAGAAACCTATTTTGGCCCGTATTCAAGTAGACGCTTTGCACACAGAATAACATTTGCTTTGGGCGTATTGAGAAGAGCTGTTTCGTGTCTACTGCTTTTGGGGTAATCCTTTTTGGTTTTTTTTGACGGTTTTGGTTCTCTTTTTGGTTAATTTTATTTGCTGCATTAGATTCGCATTTAAATGTAATAGCATCTGAGGCAAAATTTATAATAGCCAAAATTTGGCTGAATTCTCATTTAGTAATCTGCATGGTATGCGATATCAGAGTATTCAGGAAGACGAGAATGTCCTATAGGTCAAATGCACTTCGGTTGTCGCATCCAAAATGTAACTCGATTTTAATTTACCATTTTGGCTTTAATGCTTCCGTCTTTGATCGTCAACTCTCTGGGACGAACGACCGATGTTTGCGTTTTATTGCATGCATTAAATGCAAGGGTGTGCTGATTGTAGTTGCACTGACTTTTGCAGGATGTCTATTATCCATGAGCCTACTTAATCTGCCTCCCTGACTCCTGCCATAAGACATAGAGTTGTAATAATGATAGCGAAAACTATTTAACTTTCATTACTCAAAGTTATTCATTTTCTTACTTGGCTGTACGCAGACAATTAGAGATGATTCGCTCTACCCGACCTATAGAGACCATCCTCATTATTCAGTCCAAATCGCCGGAAGTATAAAAGATATTTACAAATGCTGTAGTGTTATGGTTGTTTGAGATTGTGGACAATATTCCTTGCGAAGACGTGTTCCTATTTGTTTTAGAGGATGTCTGTGCTTCAGATCCTCGATTGCCTGAATTTTCGATTTACAAATTTTGCATAGACGGAAATATCTCAAGGATTTGGGCGCTTTGATGAGTTGGGCATGAAGTATCAAATGAAACCTCGGGACTGAGATGATGTTACAAGTGCACTGCGTTTTTCGTGTAGGATCCTAATTGCCCATCCAAGTAATAATGAGTACATTTCAGCAAGAGCAATGAGAGCAAAGTCGTTTCCTGGCAAAGAGGAGACACTTAAAGCACCTTTTGTGGTCAGTCATCATTTCTCCTTTATCCGTATGTTGCAAGTCTTTTATCTATTATCAGCCTCAGTTCCTGACTTGCACAATTACTTGACACTTACGAACACATCTTTGCAGAGTCTGTTAGCCTCGGTAATAGGTTCTTCATTGTCAGCGTCTTTTTACATTTGCTTATTATTATTGCTTCCAGATGAGTTTTACCTCGCTGTTGCCTAAATCAGCATCAAATTGCGTTTCTCACTACGGGATTGTTAAGTGCTCTTGTGACTTGTATGGTTAATTGATAAGTTGATAATTTGTGCTGAAAATGAGGTTGGCTGCAAAAATCCGAATATATAAGGGCGATCCTTCCGACTCCTGCGCTGCTCAGCATTTCCATTCCATGGGAATTTACACTTGCTCAGAAAATGGAAGGACAGTGAATGGGGACTTGTTTAGGAGATAGGAAGTAAATCGCACAGTTGAGGTGAATTCTTATGTGCAGACATGCTGTATGCTCTATTGACTGTGATGGTGTTCGGTCGTTACCTGGGCATTTTCAGTCTAACCACTTCTAAGGTAACGTCTTGCAACACTCATCCGATCCTCCTTTGGAGTTCTTCGGCCTTCTCATTCTCACTCTTCACTAAAATCGATGCTATTGTCTTATGCAATCTTTTAAGCGATTAGACCAAATAATTTAAGTTCTCTGTTATACATTCGATCAGTGGAGGCGTTCAACTGTAGTGCTGCCGATGTTTACAGCACCATTGTTGTCACAGTCAAATTTGTGTACCACTACGTCTTCTCTCCAGGTGATGTCCTTAAAGTAGCGTGAAGATTCATGATTTAAAGGTCTGCTTCAAGTCCACCAAGGAGGCCGACCTCTACGTATTCGAGTGTGTTACATAGAACTTTTTTTTCCTCTCATATTAATTAAATCTTCGTGAACACTCACCTTACGCTCATTTTTCTGCGCAGAATAATGCTATTGGTGCCCACAGGCAGCATGGGTTCATAGGTCATCTACCATCGTAGGCATAATTTTGTACGAAGTTTTATGCTGCCCAATTATTCACATCACCAAATGGTTATGGACCAGACACTGATCACAAGGCACAATTTAGTGCAAATGGTAGTCAAAGTTAAGTCATTATTGGATGTACAATTGAACTTAACATGGCGTAACAACCAATAAGGTGGCGTACCAAAACAATGCACAAACGTAGCGTCTGATGCGTGGAAGCTGGTTGTTCTTCTAGTGTAATGCAGCACAAAAACGCAGCACCCTGTAGGTGGCCTATAGACATTTCCTACGTCAGGCGAATCGCATATACTTAATTTCAATTCTATCCCATCAGAATTCGGAATGTTTAGATCAATCCAAATAATCATGTTGATTAAACACTTCAATGCACTGCTAGATGTAGAATTTATGAATGAAGAGAGCCATCAAATTCCTGTAAACTATGTGAAAACTTCATTAATTTGAGGTGGCGAGTACCAACACGCAACTAACGCGATTAACTATGTAACTAACGGCAGCTTGGACTTTCATCCTGCACTGCACTGTATATGCTGAAAGTGGGCCCAACAAAAGCTCAGACACTTACCCTCCCCTCTGAACAGTAAACATTAGTTAAAGCATTATGTGACACCCTAAGACTTTCAACCATAAGGAAGCCATTGACTTGGGCTTACAATGCTTGCATCTAATGAAAAAAAGGAAGCGATTTGGCGTTGAGTCAGCCCGAAAGCCGGATCACAACCAAAATAATCAGATAAACGCCAAGTTGCCAACCGGCCACCGTAAGTCAAATAAACATGACATTAAAATCGTAGGACTCCAAGACCTCCTACCGCGTAGAAGATTTAACATGGAGCTAAATCCATGTATTATAGGGAAAGAAAGTGGATCAGGCCTGAGCTTAGACCGAAGGATAACCGACACGTACAAGAGCAAACGATACACAAACAACGCACTGGATAATAGACGGCCGCATAGACAAGTTATTGCAACACCTATTACGCTCAATAAAAAGTACTACAACTTGACAAAAATCTTCCTGTCTCTCAAAATAAAAAAACCATTTCTGACCAATGCCAATAACAGTAGTCAGTAGAGTAAATTAACCAGTACACAATAGACTAAATCAAGTCGGAGAACAAAATTCCATTAAATCCCAGAAGTTATCTGTAATATGTTCAGCAGTGATACAAGCTAAGTGGATAATTTACGAAAATTCAGCGGAATGCGAAAAAGTGCAGGCCCATGATATAAACTCTGTTCCAAAAAATCCAACATGCCAAAACACTTGCCAAGCAACCTCGAAAATCTTATCCACTAAATATTAACCAATTCAACAAATTTTTCAAAGCTTTGATTGTTTGTTTATTTGCATCATGAAATTGTAATGCCATCAAAGAGAACCATTTCAAAGCACAGACGGGGTTGTAATTAACAAGTTATGTCTTCGACAATTTGTCTCAGTGGTGAATCTCACGAAAGATGCATGTTCTGTGGGGAATCGAAATCTAGCTGGTGTAAGTCCATCTAAATATCACAATTTCAGACATTATTAAGGGCAAAGTTACTGGAAATGATTATAAGATTCTATTGGACAGCGGCTGGCGTAGGTACTGATAATGTTTGAAGTTGGCATTATGGTTTTAGAAAGGGTACAATCGTACGCAGGTCAATAAATTGGAAGACGTGTTGCTCTACATACCCAATTTGGTGCGATGCTGAGAGATTTCGTCTGTCTAGATCGCACAAGAGGATTTTGCGAGATTTTTGCAACTTTTTGAATGGTAGCGGGAAGTTCAAGGCGAAATCGGAGGAGACTAATGCCGTGACCAGCAGCAAAGGTGGCTCAGTCCATACAGCCGAATCTTCAAATAGCTCAAAATGTCTGAAGACAAATGATGGAAAAAATTTAAGGAAGCAAATGTGTGTAGCGGTAAATCCAAGAGGCGAGAAGAGGGTTAAGCGAGAAAATAACAACTCCGCTGCTGTCACACAACGTGCCAAGCTTTTAGACTATGTAACCCATCTTAAATATAAACGACAATATTATTTAGCCCCAAACCTCTGGGAATTTATACAGTAAACATGACAACTTCATCAGAACGCCCAGGTCGGGTAGTAAACGACGTCGAAGGTGGCAAACGAAGCAAGACCGCATGTTGAAGCGTGCCAAGGAAACGGGTGTTCCATATGAGGCAATAATGAAAGTATG